>OV049924.1:217800702-217859338 GCA_920104205.1 Eupeodes latifasciatus | reverse complement strand
TTATTATTATTATTATTATTATTATTATTATTATTATTATTATTATTATTATTATTATTATTATTATTATTATTATTATTATTATTATTATTATTATTATTATTATTATTATTATTATTATTATTATTATTATTATTATTATTATTATTATTATTATTATTATTATTATTATTATTATTATTATTATTATTATTATTATTATTATTATTATTATTATTATTATTATTATTATTATTATTATTATTATTATTATTATTATTATTATTATTATTATTATTATTATTATTATTATTATTATTATTATTATTATTATTATTATTATTATTATTATTATTATTATTATTATTATTAGTATTATTATTATTATTATTATTATTATTATTATTATTATTATTATTATTATTATTATTATTATTATTATTATTATTATTATTATTATTATTATTATTATTATTATTATTATTATTATTATTATTATTATTATTATTATTATTATTATTATTATTATTATTATTATTATTATTATTATTATTGTTATTATTATTATTATTATTATTATTATTATTATTATTATTATTATTATTATTATTATTATTATTATTATTATTATTATTATTATTATTATTATTATTATTATGTTCATTAATTTAAACTTTGCCGTATTTATCACTAAATTCCACCTGTCACAATATATACTTAGTTTGTTTATCGTAAGCTGTAAGCTTTCCGGTGTGTCAGCAAACAATAATACATATGTCGTCGGCATATAACAAACATTTTATTGTTAGTCCTGCAACTCGAATCCCGTTTGGAAAGACATCCACTATATCATTTATGTATAATGGAAATAGTAAAAGAGACAATATTTTAAAATAATTCTCAAAACACTCTATATGGAGTACGTATCACCCTCCAAAACCCATTTGTTTACATTGTTGTATTTGTAATGTGGACGAATTCAACGAGAAAAATTGAGTGTTTCCACGCATACATAGAATTAACTACTGAGTTTTTAGGGGAAATTTCATAAATTAGAGGAGAAATGACACGCATACTTAAATGAGTTTATGAGTCCGATTTCCGGTTTAGCTTGTGGGCAAACCAATATGGCCACCGAGGATTTATAACTTTACTAGAGTGTTTCTGATAATTCTTGTTTTTTACTTTTACAAAGTTCTTTGCAGTAACTGTTGGGTCGAACATAAGATTTCGGGAATAAATCTCCGTTTCGAGTTTTTGCAAGCTTTAGCAATTTAAAAGACTTAACTCTAGCTTTCTCGCAATCAAATTCGAACCATTTTTGTTTTCCTCTGACAACACACATTTTATCAGTTGAAGTAACCGAATATTTAATATCATTGGTGATGAGACCAATTTGCTCATTAAGACTAACTGAACTAAAATCGGTTTATTGAATAATTTCATCCAGTCTTGCATGATAATTGAGCTTATCCCGTTCTTTCCATAAGAGCTGAGGCAGAAGAATGATATATATAGTTTTCTAAGCTAACTTTTTTTGTAGTAATGGTTACTGTTATAGGCAAATGGTACTGTGGGTACATATTAAAATCAAATATCTTTTGACACCAATTACCACTTATTCCGCAATAGTCTGCAACCGAGGAACCTGGCCCTCCTATAACTGTCAATTCCCCTGCCATGTCACCGTTAATTGAACCGTTTAATATACATAAAATTATCGAAACTTTGAAAAAGATCTAATAATTTTTTTCCGTTTGCGTTCACTATTTTGTCTTTTGAATGTCTGGTCAGTTTGAAGTGAAGAAAACCCCGTTTCACAAAAGACCAATTCAAATACTGCACAATTGTGGTATGAGACAGACCTAAATATATTCCGTAAGAAAAAAAGATAGTGAAGCGATTGATATGGGGGTACAATTCTTCACTCTGCGATATGAATAGAAACTTTCTACATTATGGTCTTAGGTTTTTATAAATAATTGTGGTACGAAGAAATGTATAGGCTTATCAAATATAAGTGTTGTTTTTTTTTTTGCTTGCATCAAAAGACATGAAGCATGATTTTAATCCCGAATCCAATGAGAACAAAATCAGCCCGATCCTATAGTCCTTTTTGAAAAACTATATACTGTCGGATCATAATATTAAAATGTTTCTTTTTTATATTTTTCTATCTATATCCTCTAATAATATTCTCCTTCTCTTATTTAGTGGGTTGGGTACTCACTACCTCCCTTCCCTACCTAATCTCATATTTAAAATAGAAGAGAGCAACATATGTGACGCTCTTGCGCCTTAATTATTGTCATAGCGAAACTAACTTTAATGAAGAATTGAAGCCTTTTCAATTGGAATGGTAAATCTGTAGTAATTATTGCGATTCAAGGAATAATTACATTTTCACCCTTTCGAAAGTCGGATAAGATATACATAAGCGCTAATACTGTTTCGCCCAAGTTGTGTGACATGAAGTCTTGTACCTTTACATAATCGATTGGCATCTAAATTTCGCATAAGCATTACTGGCACACCTAACTACAATTCGAAATTGTGTGAGGGCACAATACTTCCTTACATCTCCTGCTACTTCATTGCTAGAAGCAACCTTTGACTGATGGATTGATCATCATGTATGTTACTTTGTAAATCAAGGTAAAAACTTGCAATAGGTTCAGAATTTGTATGCACAGAATTACAAAAATCTTCTCTTTGACTATCGACATCCGGTTTTAACCGCCTTCTACTATTTTGGCAAGAGTACGATAACTCAGGCGACAAGATATTATAACGGATTTTTTAAGAACAGTTAAAAACAAGCATTTTTTACTATGGGAGGGGGTCTATCTCCCCCCGTTTAGGCGGGAGGGGCAATTTAAAAAAATTAGTATTTAAAATGGAAAAAAATAGTTAAAAAATAACGGTAATACTTACAATTAGGTTTTATACATTTTTTTAAAGTCAACATTCTGTTCTATTAGCCAGTTTTTAAATCAAGTCAAAACTATGGGTAGTTTTTGAAAAATTTAATTTTAAACTCAAAATTTCAGTAAAAAAAGTTAAAAAAAGGTTTAAAGTGTAATTTTTCAGATATTTTTTTTTGTAATTTTCAATTTTCTCAAGAACTAGAAGGCACAAAATCATCTAGTTTTCAGTTTTTGATCAAAAACAAATAAGAGCAATGAATTCTGAAAAAAAAAATAGTAGATAATCTGGAAGTTTTGAAAAATTAAACTTTAAACCTTTTTTTAACTTTTTTTTGCACAAATTTTGAATTTAAAACATTTTTTTTTTTTCAAAAACTATGCATAGTTTTGACTTGATTTAAAAACAAGGTAATAGACAAAAGTGTTGGCTTTAAAAAAATGTATAAAACTTAGTTGTAAGTATTACCAATATTTTTTTCCATTAAACGTACATATTTTTTTAAATTGCCCCTACCGCCTAAACGGAGGGAGATAGACCCCCCTCCCATAGTAAAAATGCTTGTTTTTAACTGTTCTATACAAATCCGTCATTAAACTTTGTCGCCTGAGTTATCGTACTCTCCCCACTATTTTCAAAAGGGAATTTGGAAAGAAGGTAAACATATAAACGAACAAACTGACTTTTACATTTAAAATATTAGTAAAGGATTTAGGAATGTACTTCAGGAGCCCCCTTCGATTGAAAAGTATCTTGCTTTAAAATCTATAAGTAACAAAAAATTGTATCAATGTATTTGCTTATAATGTATAAAAATATCTGATGCATTTTTAAGGAATTTTTGTGAAATTCCCATTTTTCAGTGGTCAAAGGTTTTTTAAACACATTAGATAAATTATTTTCAGGCGGTATTTACTTAATTTAAATTGTAATGTTTGTCAACTTATTGTAAGTCTTTTATACAATTTTGTTTAATTCTATGTGTTTCGCTCTTTTACTATTTTTATAAGATTTTGATAGTTCAATTGCGCCCTTATTATCTATACAAAGCAACCATCTAACATCTTTTTGTAGAAGTCATCAAATAAACCTCTTATGTGCATCAAATCAGAAGCAGTAAATGTCGCTGCCACATTATCCACCTCTGCTGATGATAATGCCACACAGTTTTGCTTCCCTTACAGCCATTGTGACAATTTTAAGATCTGTATGGTTTTCACACCAGCTTACATCCGATTAGGTTGCAATAGCATTTATTATTTTTACTAAATACCAAGCCATTGTCCTGAGTCTACCTGAGATATCTTAGTA
Organism: Eupeodes latifasciatus; assembly: GCA_920104205.1. Taxonomy (NCBI): domain Eukaryota; kingdom Metazoa; phylum Arthropoda; class Insecta; order Diptera; family Syrphidae; genus Eupeodes; species Eupeodes latifasciatus. The sequence continues at coordinate 217,855,123 of OV049924.1, read as the reverse complement.
CACGTTTCCCCTGAATCCACAAAATTTTAATTGTTTACGAAGTCGCACATGTTATATCTGGTCGTAAAAAAGCGCCAACCATAATGTACCTTCATAACAGGACCTGTTTCTGAACGACAATTCTTTAAAAAAAAAACTCTGAGGCATCTAGACTATGATTTCACATTTGAGTCTTTCTCTCTCCCTCTCTCACTTATACTTTCTTCTTTTCTTTCTTATCTTTTTTACTCTTTCCATCTTTTACTTATTTTTTTTCTTGTTAAACTTGCTAATTTAAAGGAATTACAAAATTATTATCTTGTAATAAAAATTATAAATTTTTGTCAAATTAATCATTTTACATTTGCTTCTTTGTTTTTCTTAATTGTAACACATACACTTAAATATTATAAACTTAATTATCATTGAAGAGATATTGTATCTTACGCTGTAAGTTATAAAAGGAAGTTTGAATTGAAAATTGAAATTGATACAAACAGCAAACTTAGTATGAGTTGTCTTCATGGAACATTTTCCAATTTTTCACTAAGATCCACTTGAAATCCTTTTTACAATCGTGTACCATCTCCTCTGCACTCTTTTATGCCAAATTTGTCCAAAAGCCTTGCAACTTGTCCTTTCTGGGTAATTTTCGAGCCCCCATTTTTATTTTCTATTTCCATCCCTAGGGCTCACCGAAATCCTCAACCTTCCTTATTAAGTTCGTCTATGATCTTCGTTAGATTCTTTTCACATCCGACCATACGTATTTCTTTTGCTTCCATATTAAGTGTTGGAATATGGAACATCCAAGCTTTTGATCAAAATATCCTTAATTGTTTAAGGATGTTTAATTTTCTGTTAAAAAACGAGATGGAATTTTATTATTAATAGATTTTGGAGGTGATCTGTTAAACAAATATGTTGAACATACTATTGCTTCACCTCGTAGATCCTTTGGGAAATTCGCTTCATTGAGTTATATTCTGGCTTTATTGTAAATAGCTCTGTACCTTCGTTCTGCCGTCCTATTTTGTTGAGAACTGTATGGGTATGTATACTCTAGCTTCATGCCTCGATTGTTACAATAGTCCTTAATACGAATATGCTCCTCTATTGTCACATCTTATTCTTTTAGCTTTTGTTACTCTTTCTGTCTCTAACTTCTATATGTAGTCTATTAACTTCATTCTGACCAATTGCTATACCTATTTTTATGGGTACATCTAAATTTTCTATTTCGCATTCAAATTGATTTTTGATGCATCAGAATCAACTATAAAACTGATTTCTTTTACCTGATTTGGCAATTTTACTTTAGTCGACAATGCAAAAAACCCAAGTTCATCTGACGCACTATACCTTTCTATAATAGCGCTTAACCCTTCTATATGGTCTTCCAACAAACTGCCTACCACCCCCAAACTGTTTCCGACTCGCACCTCTATTTCCTCGATTATTATTATATTTAACCCCTTTTGCAAAACATTGAGCTTTCATATGTCCAGGCCTACCACACTGATAACATTTAAGCTGGAATTCACCAAATAGTCCAGTCAAGGAATGAGGTGTAGAGTGCGTGAGCAGGTAACTAAGCGATTCCTTCAGAAACTTGTTTAGGGGGCTTAGGTTGTTAACATACCATTTTAGGTTTTTCGCTTATATCTCGAAAACGGTGCATCGGAGAGAAATATTTTTAGAGAATAGAGTTCTTAAAATTATCTAAAACTTTTATATTATATGTTTTTTTCTAATTCCTAACCGTTTTCGAGCTATACCCTCGGAAAAAGTTGAAATTTACAAAAAAAATCAATTTACGTCAAAATATTCATAAACATTGCATCATATTGTCTAAACCTATTCATAAACGAAAAGTATGAATAGGAAAGAAGTTGTAGATTTTTAAATTCCCTTTTAGAATATATATACATATGCTGATTAATGTCCAACCCGCCTAAAGTTACAGCTATTTTAAAACTTGTATAGCATTTTGCAATTTTCAGAAAATTAGTTTGTATATCATATTCTTGACCCACAACCTTTGTTCGTGTATTTTCATGAGATATGCACTTCGCTTGAAGAGTTTTCGGGAGTCACATTCACTTCAAGTGAACAACACAAGGACATTGGACAGGCTCGCAAGATGCAGAAGACATTGTCAAACTCAATCAGTGGTTTGATTCTCATCCTCCCTTCCCAGAAACCTCTCAAATCATGTCAATTTCGAGTGGAGTTGTCGGAGATGCCACGATAAAATGCTATGATGCTGTTCGAGTAGATAAAAGGGCTATGAATTCAGTAGTTGACTTGACATTTGCAGACGTAAAGTTATCGCGCAAGGATCGGGCATTACCAATATCTTCTGTCAGCTCATCGATAAAAGTTCACGATAGGTAGTAGTTGACCCAACATTGCTCTTTTGAGTATGAGTTGGCCCCATTTCAAAAATCTTACTTATCGAGGGCAAGAGTGATATAGGCCTATAATTACCCAGATCATTAATTGCTCCTTTCTTGAAAAGTGGCAAGATATTGGCACATTTAAGAGCAACCGGAAATACTCCAGAAAAAATACTTTTGCTAAAGATATGTGCCAAAACATCAATTATAAAACATGCTACATTTTTCAAACAAACATTTGAAATACCATCATAACCAGAAGAGTTTGAAGTTTTTAAAGTGCCAATTAACTTCAGAATCTCTAAACTAGTTATAGGCTCAAACACAAAACTTTGGCTTTGAGAAGGTTCATTACTGAATGGACTACAAAGTGTACAAGATGGGTGACTAGAACTAGCTTGTAGATTAAGTGAAATCGTTGAAAAGTATTCATTGAATGCATTAGCAATTGCAATTTTATCTGAGACAGATGGTTGTTTTTTGCACTGCGATTTATTAAGTATACTATTCACTATTTTCCCTTCATTTCTAATATTTCCTTTAGCTAGATTGAATTTGTTTTTAACGACAAATAGGAATTTCCTTCTTTAATTCAACACAAATTTTTTTATATTTAGTTTTTAAAATCTGACTGCTGTTGCGTTTACAACACTTTTTTCTTAATTTGTTTTTATACTTCACTTTTTTAAGCAAACTATACGTAATCCACGGCTTTAAACGCTTATTAGACTTTTTCGGAACGATATCAAAAGAAGCATCAGAAATGTATCCATTCCATATCCAGAATGAATAGAAATGTAAGACGAGGTAACGTGATCGTCCGCTTGCTCGGAGCAATCTTCGTCTTTGCTAGAAGTAAGTTATTGTGGATATCTCCTTTGTTATCTAATACTCGCACATGAACCACTGCTCCATATGCTTTGGTTGAAGCATCGCAAAAGCCATGCAACTCGATTGGTTGATTTGATGGGCTCATTCGATTCCATCGCGGAATTCTCACCTTTTCTATGGTTGGGAGTTCTAGCTGAAATGCTTCCCAACTCTTTTTGATGTGGGCTGGAACTTCCTCGTCCCAATCACATCCAAGATTCCAGAGCTTCTGCATAAGATTGGGGGTGGAACCGTGAAGGAGACACCCTGGTGGCAATTACAATGGAAAATCTACCAGTACCAGAGGTTCTTCTGAAAACTATATTTTGCCGCTCCACCAAGGATTGTGTAATTGGAAAATGCGGCAGCCGAAAAGCGATGCTCACCTGTTCTGCAGCGTGCCTCCACTGTCAAGGGAAGTGCCTGAACAGTGTGCCTGTTGACGATGGGGACGATGAAGACGATGTAGAGCCCATTCAGCAAGAGCCACCCGCTACTGAGGAAGAAGATGCCATGGAAGAACAATCATTGCCTGGGCCCTTCCTTAAGTTCAAAGAGGATGAAAATTTGATTACTTTTAAAGTTGAGAGTAAAACATTAGGAATATATTGAGAACAATGGGGCTTACAATTATTATTATTGTATTGGTGTAACGAAACTATCTGTAGAATAAAGTGTGAAATTTGTCATCATCATTATTTGTCTACTTTATTTAATAACTTGCTTATAAGTGGCCATATATGTTATTAGATGAACGAACAAAGGTTGGGGGTTAAGAATATGATATACTCGTACAAACTTATTTTCTGAAAATTGCAAAATGCTATACAAGTTTTAAAATAGCTGTAACTTTAGGCGGGTTGGACATTAATCAGCATATGTATATATATTCTAAAAGGGAATTTAAAAATCTACAACTTCTTTCCTATTCATACTTTTCGTTTATGAATAGGTTTAGACAATATGATGCAATGTTTATGAATATTTTGACGTAAATTGATTTTTTTTGTAAATTTCAACTTTTTCCGAGGGTATAGCTCGAAAACGGTTAGGAATTAGAAAAAAACATATAATATAAAAGTTTTAGATAATTTTAAGAACTCCATTTTATTCTCTAAAAATATTTCTCTCCGATGCACCGTTTTCGAGATATAAGCGAAAAACCTAAAATTCGTACCTTTACCCCCCTCCTCACCCAACCCGCTCATCACCTAGGAGTCAGGACTTTTGGTATGTTAACAACCTAAGCCCCCTAAACAAGTTTCTGAAGGAATCGCTTAGTTACCTGCTCACGCACTCTACACCTCATTTTGGGTCATTTATTGACTGGACTAAAAGTATACCTATTGCTGTGAGCATCTGACCATATTATTCAGGTTGAACCACAGACAAGAGAATTATGCAAATGTATTTAGAATATGGTCCCGAAAGACATTATAGTTCTCTTTTTATTTGTAGATGACGCTAGTCATACTATTTCTTGAATTCTTTATGATCATACAAGTAAAATAGTGTGATCATCACTCTTCCTCCAAAGTCCAAAGAAAAAATTCAACAAGCAAAATCTAGCATACCAAAATGGAAATCTAGCATACCTCCATATACATACCTGTTCAAAACACTGACATACTCTCGAAATTTCAACATACCATCCATCCACAACCTAAAACGTCGTCGTCGTTGCCGCGCGACTTTTGTTCTTTTATTGATTGAAACACTTTTTAAAAAAAAGGTAAAGCAACTTGTTTTATTGATGTACCAGATTCAACTGACTTATTCTATATAATAATTTTGGCAAGAAGCTTATGTAGATCGAATGCATTTGCCAATATCAGCAATTTCATCATTTCTTGGAATTCTAACAAGTCCAGACAATTGGGAAATGCATATTATTATTATTTGGTGTCATCGTATTTGCAACATCTGTGGGAACATCCGTTATGTGTTTCCCTGGGTATGCTGACGTCGACATAACTTCTCCCTCCTTTAGATTAGAACTCTCCTGAGTTACATACAATGTATTTTTTAATTTATTGAATTTAAAACAAATGTAAGCAAAAATAGTTATAAACAATATGACAGTTAATATACCAATGCATAAATTGAACAAAATATGGTTTTTATGATTATATTTTAATTCATTAATATTTTCTATGTTTTCAATTTGTTTCATTACAATTTCATTAAAATTTAATTGGTTTTTTGTTAAATTGAGATTCTTTTCGTAAGGTATGGTAAGGTATTTTTAATTGACAATTATTAAAATTCAATAAGTAGTTTCCGTTAAGTTTTGTGACCCTTTCGTCACAAGTACTTGTAAGATTTAAGTTTTTAACATTTTTCAACAATATTTCGATAATTTTCATTTGTTCATTCTTTGTTTTAATGCAATTATTTGTATACAAACATAAATTAGATTTTTTCAAATTCTTCAAATCAATATTTTCTTTATATGTATAAGCAGTTTCATTACTTTTTACTATTTCTGTGTCATCTATTATTAATTCTTCAAAGTTTATATTTGTTATAGAATTAACTAAATATTTTCTTGTTACAATGATTTCATTAGGAATTTTAATTACAAACACTATTTTTTTATTTTCATAAAGAGCTGTTGCTAATTTTATGTTTTTTAGTTTTTCAAAATGTATATCATAAGTTATTATTCCATTTTTACTTAAAATGTTGTTTCCCATAATACCTGTTCGACTAGATGCGATATTGTTTTGAATATGTTCAATATTATCTTTTATTATTCCAATCTTTAATAATGATTCTAAATACAAAAGTTTACTATTAATTTTAACAGTTTCTTTTCTTATGTTCGCAAATTCGTTTAAAATTTTAGATCTATCTTTCTCTATTGTTTGTTTCAAAGTTAAAAAAGTTTGGTTAAAATTATTATTTATAAGTATTTGTTTATTTATTTGATTTATAGCGTTATGGTTGTTTTCGTCAATAGTTTTTAAATGTTGTTCAATATTCTGTCGGTCCTCGTCATCCATGGTTCCATATAGAAATTTTAAACCTGTTCCTATTATATTTATTAATCCTCTCTTACTTCTATGAGGAATGATTGTGTGTAACTTAAATTTTAAAGATTCTAATGCATTAACTAAAACTTCTTTTGCATCTTTATCTATCGGAATGTTAAAAATGTTTTCTTCTAAATTAGAGATAATGATTTGGATTTTTTTTGGATTAATGATATGCAATATTATATTATATGATTTTACGAATTCGGTGTTTCCCAATTTAATTTCTGTGAATCCACTGTTTGTTTCAATTTTTTCTATTATTAGAGTTGCATCAATTACTTTAGTTACCATCAGGAGGAGTATCAATATCCATTTTATCTGCAAATTTTAAAGGTCTCTTAATATTTGAAGGATGTACGTTGTGTAATTTAAGTTTTCTATACCTAGGTTCTTCCTTATTCCTAAGTGCTTTATAATTCTTAACTAATCCTTCCTCTCTTTCCTCATTATATTCTTCTCTGTTTCTGTTAAGTTTATCAATAACCTTGTCTTTTATACTTTGCATGTTAGTTTTAACTTTTTCTTTATCTACTCTACCTTCTGAAATATCAATTGGTTTGAATTTTGTTGTTGAATGTATTGAGTTATTATACCATCCTACACATTTATATATTTTTTCTTTCGTTGTTAGTTCTGATTTGTCTGTTGTAAATACTCTCAATTTCTCACTTATGGTATTGTGAAGTCTCTCTATATCCGCGTTACCTGTGTGGTTATTCGGCTTAGTGTAGTGTACTTCAATATTTTCTTGTCTTAGAAAGTCCTTAACATTAATGCTTTGAAATTCATTATCTAAAACTATTTTATTAGGTTTACCTCTAATAGAAAAGTATAGTCTTAATACTTCTTTTATAGTTATACTGTTTCTGTCTTGTAAGTAAAATATAATACAGTGTTTAGAGAACTTGTCTAAAAAAGTCAAAAAGTTGTTTTTGGAGTTAGTGTAAATATCTGCATGCACAATTTGATTAATATCACTTGGTGTTTCAGTGTGATTAAATTTCGGTTTTATTGGTTTTCTATCGTACTTTACCTGGTTACATGTGTCGCAATTATTGATGTATTTTTGAATGAGTTCTTTTAAGTTTTTAAAATATATAAGTTTCTTCAGACCTGCATAATTTTCGTTTATGCCAGTATGACCCGTTTCATACTTATGATATTTCGCTATTTGTTTATAAGTATCTTCTTCATTTTTCATATTTTGCGCGTAATATGCACATTTGTAAAACTTGATTTTTCTTGTATCGAATAATTCAATTAATTTAAGTTGAACCAAGTTATACTCGTGTTCAGTTAGTTCTGAGTAAATACCTATTTTACCTTTTCTCTTAATGAATCTTCTGAATATATCTAAAAGTCTTTCTTCCTGGATGTCCTCAGAGTTGATATAAATAATTCTCTTATTGTTTCGTATTTCTATTTCTTTTGTTTTATTGTTTGTTAGAATAATTTGTGTATAGAATCTATTTACTACAGTGTCTAATATAGCAAAATGATCGTTCTGTTCCTCTTCCTGTGAGTGAATTGTATTATTATCTGTACTCATATTATCAATTTCAAAATTTAAATTTGTATGGGGGGTTACTTCTCCCTCCTTTTGTGTGAGCGTCACAATCACATTTATTTCTCCTGTTTCACTATTTATACGACTAAGAAAATCTGCAGCATTGTTCTCTTTTCCTTTTATGTAGTCTATGTTAATATTGTATTCTCCTAGTTTTAGTAACCATCGTTGAAGACGGTGATTTATGTCTTTGCCCTTGTGTTTTGATTGCAGCCATTTGAGAGGTTGGTGATCTGTCAATAGGTCAAAGGATCTACCATATATATATGGCCTGAAATAGTTCACGGACCAAACTATTGCTAGTAGTTCCTTTTCAGTGACAGAGTAGCTTCTCTCGTGTTTATTTAATGTGCGGCTTGCATAACACACTGGGTGTCCTTCTTGTGTTAGTACCGATCCGATAGCAAAGTCACTTGCATCAGTCGTAAGTTGAAATTTTTTGTTAAAGTCCGGATACCTTAGGACTGGCGAATCCGTGAGTATTATTTTTAATTTTTTAAACGAACTTATATAATTTGAAACATTCAGATTTATTCTGGTATTCTTTTTGAGATATCTAGTCATAGGTTCCGCAATTTTGGCGTAATCCCTTATGAACTTTCTGATGTAACCAGTTATGCCTAGGAATGACTTTATTTGTTTTGTAGTTTCCGGTAGTTGAAGTTTTTGAATGGCTTCGATTTTTTTATTATTTGGTTTTACACCTTCAGTCGTTAAGACATGTCCCAGACATTCCGTTTCTTTAGCAAAAAAGTTACATTTATTTATTTGGATTTTCAGATTGTGTTCTCTTAGTTTATCTAAAACTTTTTGTACGCTAATTATATGTTCTTTAAGGGATGAACTAAAAATTAAGATATCGTCTAAATAGACTACGCAAATTTGATTAATGTGTTCTCTAAGTACAGAGTTAATAAGTTTTTGGAAAGTTGCTGGGGCATTTTTGAGTCCAAAAGGCATTCTCGTGAACTCATAATGCCCAAGCTGTTTTCTTTCTATCCTCTTCCCTAACTAAAACTTGATGGAATCCTTTCGCTAGGTCTAACGTCGTAAAATATTGTGACCTTCCTAATTTGTCTAATATAGTTTCTATATTAGGAATAGGAAACTTGTCATCGATCGTTGCTTCGTTTAGCTTCCTATAATCAACAACTATTCTCCACTTCTCCTGTCCAGAATTATCTAGCTTTTTGGGTACAACCCATAAAGGACTGTTATATGGAAAGTTGCTTTCTTTTATAATTCCCTGTGACAACATTTCCTTAATTTGTTTGTTAATTTCCTGTTCATGTATTTGTGGGTATCTATATATTTTCGAGTAAATTGGTCTATCTGTTGTAGTAACGATTTCGTGTTTAATTTCATGAGTACAAGTTAGCTTTTGCCCCTCGTGAAAAAACAAGTCTCTATTTTTCTTAAGAATTTTCTCTAACGATTCTCTTTCTTCTATGTTTAAGTGATCGCCAAGAAGACTCGGTAGTACACCTTGATCTTTTTTGATAGGCTCTAAATTGTGCACTTCGTTATAAGTATATGGACAAGCACTTAAAAATTTAATTTTATTACCAAGTATTTCTATGGGTTCCTCTTCAAGATTAATTTTGGCCTGTAAAGGTTTTAATAAATTTTGCCCTATAATGCCGTCAAAGTCTTTCTCACTAAAGGAAGTAAGCCTCCAACACATTCTAGCTTTCTCTTCAAACTCTTTTGGAAGTTCTGTTATGATTTCAGTGCCTATAGACGTTCTTCCATTAAGTGTATTAAAAACAATATTTTCTTTTAAAGGGATTCGTTTATAATTTTGCAGTTTTGTTTTGTCAAGGAGTGTAGTAGTAGACCCTGTATCAATCAAACATTTTATCTTATTTTCTCCAATCGTTAATTCTACTATCGGTAGATCCGATCTGGAGGCGGTGAGTGAAAATTTACTTCTTCTTTTGCCTGTTGGACATGGTCACATTCCATGGGCGTTTGATTATTATTATATTGTCGCTGATTATTATTATTATTATTATTATTATAACCGTTGTTATTATCTTGTTTTGAAGAAGAAGAGTGAATATTATCAAACAAAGTCTCGCTCAGTCACACTTGATGATCTTGGCTTCCAAAACAACAACAGATTTGTAAGGGTATATGAGTGCCTTACGAAGCATAATCATGCTGTCTTTTGCAAAGCTAATGACCTACGTAGGAGAAAACAGGTGCACTCGGTTTATTCAAGATATGGACGAGTTTTTATCAAAGTGCATGTTGAAAAGAGACCCATATGTATTATAGTGTAAATCAATTGTATGCGGTGGTTTCCAATGTCCATTCGATTGAAAAAAAATTCTATGCTTGGAGCTCATGTTGATGTTGGTGCTTTAAATGTTGCCGCAGCCCAAGTCGTTGCTGGTGTCGGTGTTGCTGATGGTGATAATGTTGCAGACAATGTGAATGTTGCTGATGGTGTTTTTGATGCGAACGAGAGTTTAAATTTTTTGTAGTAGTCTTTCTCTATTCAATTTTCTGTTTTTATTATTATGATGAATCTAAATTTGTTTATTTGCGTGTAGCCTACAATTATATGAATCTTGATTAACTTATTATTTTTCTGTCTCATTTTCATTAAATTCATTTATTTATTATTTATTTTATTTATTTATAATTTTATTCTTCATTAGTGAGTTTCTTTTTCTAATAGTTGGTGGGTTTTCAGTCTCTTTTTTTTTTCTCTTCTTTCGTCTTTAATGTTTTATTCTTCTCCGGATATTGTGAGATCGGTGTGCAATGTACTGTGTAACGTGAGTAAAGGTTTAAATGTCTGTCACTTAAATGTGGGAAGCATTCGCTCTAAATACACTATCCTTCTTCAAATGTTAGGTAATTCGAATATGGATATTTTAATGATTTCTGAATCATGGCTGAATGATAGTATTTCTTCAAATTTGCTGTGTTTTCCTGGTTATGAATTATACAGAAATGATCGTTGTACTCGAGGGGGTGGTGTCTGTATGTATGTGAGAAATCATATTCCTGCAAAAGTTATATATGCTTCTACTGGCTGTATCGAATTCTTGTGCGTAGAAATAAAAAATAATCATAGTGAAAAATGTCTTCTAGTGGTGGTGTACTCACCACCTGGTTTGTTTAAAGAGAATAATTTGTATGAAATTGAAAGCACTCTTTTTCTTTTAAACACTAAGTATTCAGATGTGCTTATTGCTGGAGATTTCAACGTTAACTTACTAGTCAGCAACGTAAATTCCCGTCTATTTCATTAAATAAATAAAAATAAATTGGGTGGCGCAACAGTCCGTTGGGAACTAGGGCCTAGTGACTTACAACTCTCAACCATTCCTGTGTGCGAGTACAGTTGTCAGGGATGGAGGGGACCTACAGTTTATATGCCGAATCCGAACGGCAAATTTTGAGAAAGCACTTTTCATGACAAGAATTACTCTTGGAGAATTTGTCAATTCCTCGCAAGAGGCAGTACCCGTGAAACTTAAGATGGCATAGGCAGGGATCGAACCCAAGACCTCTGGCATGACAGTCCAACGCACTAACCATCATGCCACGGGTACTACGTCTATTTCATTACTTTTGTAATAAATTAAGTTTGTTCATTATTAATAAACAGTGGCCAACTTGCTTTCAGTCTTTAACCAATCCTTCACTCATTGACATTTTCTTAACAACTTCACTCCCAAAAATTTTGCGCAATGACCAGATAAGATTGACGTCTGAATTTATACATGAATTGATTTTCTGTTCTTTCCAGTTTAATGTTCAAAATGCTAATTCTGTAGAGACTTTTAAATTTCGATCTTATCGCAATTTTAATTCTGATGAAATTGTAAGCCGCACTCGAACTGATTTTTGGAATGAAATTTATTACACTAATGATGTAAGCACTAAGGTCTTAATTTTTAATAGGCTCCTGGAAAATTTATTTAATGAATTTGTTCCCTTAGTCACAAAACGAGTTAAAAAACCTGCATCAAGTTCTTGTCCATGGTATAGTAACGATATAGAAATTCAAATTAGAGATAGAGAACGTTTCTTCAGAAAGTTCAAACGTAATCCTACGGTTTATAACAGAAATCAGTATATTTTTGCAAGAAATAAAGTCACTTCTCTCATTCGTTCATGTAAAAGAGATTATTTTTCTGCTAAACTTAACATATCCTTGGGCTCTAAGGTTCTTTGGAAAAATCTTAAAGAAATTGGTATCTACTCTAACAAATCGTCATCTGGATGTTCATTGGATCCTGAGCAGATGAGGGCAGTTTATGCGTCACCCCTGAATAGCTCTAGGTCGGCTATAGTTGTTCCGGATAATAATGTTGAACTGTTTTCATTTAACTGCGTCGATGAGTATGAAATCGTAAATGCTATTCGAACTGTAAAATCAAATGCAATCGGATCTGACAACATCTCGCCAAAGTTCATTAGATTAATTGTATCAGCCATTTTGCAACCCTTGAAACATATTTTAAATATTTGTTTCTACAGTTGTAAATTTCCTGAGCCATGGAAGTGCGGTGTAATAGTTCCAATTCCAAAAAGCAGCAAGTCACTAGAGCCGTCTGAATTTAGACCTATTAGTTTGTTGCCATTCTTTAGTAAGGTTTTTGAACGGCTTTTGGCTAATCAAATGATTAGCTATATTCAAATCAATTAAAAACTCTCGAAGTGGCAGTCTGGTTTTCGGTCTAAACATAGCTGTGAATCTGCTGTCATTAAGGTAACTACTGACTTTCGATTCGCCCTTGATAAAGATCATCTTGGAATCATGGTACTGCTAGATCTTTCCAAAGCTTTTGACTGTGCAGACCATCAAATTCTAATATCAAAGCTAAGTGATAAGTTTAATTTTTCTACATCGTCACTTAAGCTTTTGAAAGACTACCTTTGTAACAGAAGTCAAATAATAAGAACCGAGCAAGGAACTTCAGCTCCTTTTATTGCTCACTGTGGTGTTCCCCAAGGCTCTGTCCTCGGACCACTTCTATTTTCACTGTTTATCAATGATCTACCAAATGTTATTAAAAATTGCTCAATTCACTTGTATGCAGACGATGTTTTGATGTATAAATTTTGCAAACTAGGTATGATGGAAGGTGCTGTAGCGTGAATCAATGAGGATTTAGTTCATGTTTAGGAATGGGTTCAGACGAATATGTTACGTCTTAATCCTTCGAAGACGTTGAGTATGGTGTGTTCAAAAAATGATGTTGTTCTTGAAGACATCCCTAAAGTTATTTTGAATTCCCGAACAGTTGAGTTTGTCGATAAAGTAAAGTACTTAGGCTATCAAATTAACAATAAACTCACTTGCTGCGATGACATCTCGGATGCTGTAAGACGTATTTACTTTGGTCTACGCTCTCTAAGGACCTCGTCACAATTTCTGAATGAAGATATCAAAAAACATTTAGTCAAAAGCTTGCTTCTTCCTTTCTTTGCTTTTAATTGCTCTGTATACCCTTGTCTTGACTTTGAGTGTAAACGAAAACTTAACGTAGCATTTAACGATTGCTTGCGTTTCATATACAATATACCTAGGTGTGAAAGTGTGTCTAGTGTTCAGTCTACGTTATTGGGGATAAGTTTGAATAATCATTTATTGTTCGTAATATATTACTTTTGCATAACATTATTAATGGAAGATCTCCAGGGTATGTAGGGGAAATGCTTCAATTCGCTCAATCCCATAGAGGGTTACGACTTATTTTGCCACGTTTTCTTCATTCCATTGCTGATCGATCTCACCTCGTCTTTTCAATAAGGATTTGGAATAGCCTTCCCTTTGAACTTCAAAGAATCACTTCACCAACCATTTTTAAGAAAAAGTTACTTGCTTATATTGTGACAAATATCAATTAATCGTCTTCTACTGTTAATGTTATACCCACTCATTTGTTATTTATTAATTTATTGTATCAATGTAATCCATTTATTATCATACTTTTTTCTATTATATTCTTTTTTTTTTTTCATTATATTACTATTATTTATAATTAATTATGTAACGTATCTTGTCAAATGTATAATTAACTTGTTGAATATTTAGATGCTATTAAAAGATCCTGTAATCTTGATGTATCATGTAAATGCTTATAAATACAAATACAAATACAAATTATAGTTGTTACCGTTATTATTATTATTGTTATTGGAATTATTTTTAAATTGACCTGAACTATTCCTATTTTGATTAAAAGGATTCTTATATTGTCCTGAGTAATTTCTGTTTTGGTTTCTATACTGTCCTGAATTATTGTGATTATTATAATTATTATTATTGTTATTTCTAAATTGGCCTGAGTTATTGTTATTATTTCTATGGTTGTAATGATTATTGTCATGTCTGTGTCTGGTCTGGTCATTTTGGTTACTAGTCTGTCGGTTAAAATTGTTATTATTACAATTTTTGCTGTTCGTATTTTGTCTATTGTATTTATTTGTAGTATGCGTCTCTTAGATTGTTAGTTTGTCTACTTATAACCACGGTTGCCAGTTTGGTCATTTAAGACCAAATTTGGTCATTATTTTCTCACTTGGTCGCATGGTCATTTTTTATTCCATTTGGTCCCTTTTTTAAGAAATTGAAAAAATAACTCAACTCTATTCCTTTTATAATCTCAAAAATAAAATACATACCTAAAGAATTTTGGGAAAAGGTCAATTATCATAAAAACACTTTAAATGAATATTGTTTTCAAAATTTAAGCTAGTTTGTTTATAACTTGATGTTACTTCCTCACAGCTCAGCTGCTGCTGAGAGGAATTTTTTTGAATTAACTTTGATAAAGTAGTACCTGTAGCGTGATGGTTAGTGCGTTGGACTGTCATGCAAGGGGTCTTGGGTTCAATCCCTGCCTGTGTCACCTAACTTTTTTTACGGGTACTGCCTCTTGCGAGGAATTGACAAATCCTCCAAGAGTAATTCTTGTCATGAAAAGTGCTTTCTCAAATTAGCCGTTCGGATTCGGCATATAAACTGCAGGTCCCTTCCATCTCTGACAACATTACTCGCACACAGGAATGGTTGAGAGTTGTAAGTCACTAGGCCCTGGTTCTCTACGGGCTGTTGCGCCACCTAATTTATTTATTTTTAACTTTGATAAAAATGAAAGGCAGACTTTGGGTACCATTAATAGTATAATGCTGGCCAAAGAGCGTCAAGATGACAAAAACAACCATAGCGTTTGGTCTGCAAAAACATTTGTTTGAATTAATTTTATATGAATTTTATTTAGCAATAGAATTCGATCTCCTGACATAATGTTAACATATT
This sequence comes from Eupeodes latifasciatus, assembly GCA_920104205.1. NCBI lineage: Eukaryota > Metazoa > Arthropoda > Insecta > Diptera > Syrphidae > Eupeodes > Eupeodes latifasciatus. Next base: position 217,839,982 of record OV049924.1, on the reverse strand, counting down.
GTGATCTTAAAAAAAGAGGCTGGGGTGCGTCCCACACTGATAACTTCCCATCCCGTCTGCCGATTTGTCTTGCTTAAAAGGTTTGTGGGCTTTCGTGATTTCCTAGTTGTTAGTTGAATTATTCTAAAAAAAATTAAAAATTACCAACAATATTTTGAGTATGATGAAATAGTTTGATTTAAATATCTGTTCTTGTTAACGAGATTTTCAGTAGAAAACTATTTTTTGTAGATTTTAATTTTTTATGAATAAAACTGACTGTTGGATTTTTATGCACAATTTACGGAATGTCGGAAACTATATTTTCTGTGAAATAAAATTAGCTTAAAGCCAATATTTTTTTAATTTTTGAAGAGATACTTGAGTCGAAAGTAAATTTTTACCAAGTTTTACTATTGTTTTTTTAAGGTTTTTATTTGTTGTAAAAAATTGTCAATTCGATTTTCTCAAAATTTTACCAGATGTCAAAAACGTTATTCTTCCCGAACGTACGTACGTACACACGCACGCACAGACATCTCTCTAAAAATCTTTTATTTAGACTCTAGGAACCTTGAGACGTCGAGAAATGTCAAAATTTTTAATTCAAGAAATCGGACCGATTACAAAAACTTTCTATGGGTAGTTAAAAGCCATTGCGGACACAAATTATTTTGGTCCTTTTTTAGTACGATTGGTCATTTTTATTTTCAGATTTGGTCCTAATGTCCTGATCGCTTGTAATGCTGGTCCCTGGATTTTTTTGATGATATTCCTTTGAAGGATGTACTGTTCCAGTGCAGTTACCGACGAAATGTGGTAAGAATATTTCCACTTCTCTTATAAAAGATGTCAGGGAATATTGTGAACTTCTCCAAAATTCTTTTATTTTAGAGGATTCTTTTATTAGTTCCGCCACTGTTATCGCCATTGGAGGTTGAGTTGGATCGATATTGTATGTTGGTACACTTTCATTGTCCACCATGATTCTTATAAAACTGTTTTTGCTTCTTTTTTTTCACAAAAGTTTGTTTCACTTTAGAAAATATATAGCCTTTTTTTAAAAAAACGGATTTAAATATACCGCGGTGACCCGAAACTGATTTAAAGTAATCGGTAAAGTCACTTTAAACTATTTAAATATTCTTTTACACGATATTCCAATCTACGGATTTGGAATCCTACCGACTGCGCCACTTTTGTTCTTTTATTGATTGAAACACTTTTTAAAAAAAGGTAAAGCAACTTGTTTTATTGATGTACCAGATTCAACTGACTTATTCTATATAATAATTTTGCCAAGAAGCTTATGTAGATCGAATGCATTTGCCAATATCAGCAATTTCATCATTTCTTGGAACTCTAACGAGTCCAGACGATTGGCAAATGCATATTATTATTATTTGGTGTCATCGTATTTGCAACACCTGTGGGAACATCCGTTATGTGTTTCCCTGGGTATGCTGACGTCGACATAACTCGCGCGCCGGTGTCGTCGACGTGAACTCTTTTCAGATTTCAGTATTTTCTGTTTTGGGGTTGATCTGTGAAGCGGATTGTTTTTTTTTTCACCCTACAAATAATATGCATATTGAAATTTTTGCTTGCTTGCCAGCGTATGTTAGATAAATTTTAATTTTTTTGTCAGATAAGTACTAAATAAGCTTAGTTATTTGTATTTTCTAAGAACAAGATTTTTATTTTAAAAATGTTTTCAAACAGAACAGAAAAGCACAGGTACGTGTACCGTGTTAAATGTTGTATTTCTTCCTGTATGTTCTGGGCTATAGAACTCTGTTTCTGTAAAGGCTGAAGATACTATATGAGAACTTGTGTTGATAATTTGAGGACTTTTGTTGTATATGTTTTCGAAAACATTTATTTGATGCTTGCAAATTTCAATAAACTCATTGGAAGGTGGAAATAATTTACCGAAGTCTGTTTTATCTGTTTTAATTAATGTTTGAGTGCAATGCCATAAATTATGGCACGGTTATTTCATCAATTTGAATAGTCTATAACAACATAATAGTTTTTTTCTTTATCAGTAACATTTTTGAAAAATCTTTTTCATTTTTCCTTATCAAAGGTAATGAATCGATTAAATTTGAAATGGTTTTTGTGTTTTTGCTTTATTTTCTTTATTTGACAAGCTTCCTGCTTTTAATGTTAATTTTCCGTCTTAAAGCTATATTTTTTAAATTGCTTGTTTTCTCAAGATCTTCAATTTTTTTCCAAAGAATATGTTTTTTGCTTTAATTGCATAATTTCGTTTTTATAGTCTGGTTCATTTTTTTCTGTGGAATTTTCAACACTGACAGCAGTAGAAATATATCCATCTGAAAATGATTGAAACTCCATTAAGGTTAAAGTTTTTTCAGATGAAATATTTGGTTCCAAATACGTCTTTGAACCCAAATAATTAAAAGAATTATTACCAAGATATAAGCTTTAAGCCCTTTTTTAAGATATATTTTTAATATCGAATTTTTTTCATAATGAATATCATCTTTTAATTTACAGGCATCATGCCACTTCTTTAAAATAACATAGTTTTGTCTTTAACTTTGATAAAAATGAAAGGCAGACTTTGGGTACCATTAATAGTATAATGCTGGCCAAAGAGCGTCAAGATGACAAAAACAACCATAGCGTTTGGTCTGCAAAAACATTTGTTTGAATTAATTTTATATGAATTTTATTTAGCAATAGTATTCGATCTCCTGACATAATGTTAACATATTGTGATCTTAAAAAAAGAGGCTGGGGTGCGTCCCACACTGATAACTTCCCATCCCGTCTGCCGATTTGTCTTGCTTAAAAGGTTTGTGGGCTTTCGTGATTTCCTAGTTGTTAGTTGAATTATTCTAAAAAAAATTAAAAATTACCAACAATATTTTGAGTATGATGAAATAGTTTGATTTAAATATCTGTTCTTGTTAACGAGATTTTCAGTAGAAAACCAATTTTTACCAAATTTTCGAAGAATTTGCGTACTATTTCTTGTAGATTTTAATTTTTTATGAATAAAACTGACTGTTGGATTTTTATGCACAATTTACGGAATGTCGGAAACTATATTTTCTGTGAAATAAAATTAGCTTAAAGCCAATATTTTTTTAATTTTTGAAGAGATACTTGAGTCGAAAGTAAATTTTTACCAAGTTTTACTATTGTTTTTTAAGGTTTTTATTTGTTGTAAAAAATTGTCAATTCGATTTTCTCAAAATTTTACCAGATGTCAAAAACGTTATTCTTCCCGAACGTACGTACGTACACACGCACGCACAGACATCTCTCTAAAAATCTTTTATTTAGACTCTAGGAACCTTGAGACGTCGATAAATGTCAAAATTTTCAATTCAAGAAATCGGACCGATTACAAAAACTTTCTATGGGTAGTTAAAAGCCATTGCGGACACAAATTATTTTGGTCCTTTTTTAGTACGATTGGTCATTTTTATTTTCAGATTTGGTCCTAATGTCCTGATCGCTTGTAATGCTGGTCCCTGGATTTTTTTGATGATATTCCTTTGAAGGATGTACTGTTCCAGTGCAGTTACCGACGAAATGTGGTAAGAATATTTCCACTTCTCTTATAAAAGATGTCAGGGAATATTGTGAACTTCTCCAAAATTCTTTTATTTTAGAGGATTCTTTTATTAGTTCCGCCACTGTTATCGCCATTGGAGGTTGAGTTGGATCGATATTGTATGTTGGTACACTTTCATTGTCCACCATGATTCTTATAAAACTGTTTTTGCTTCTTTTTTTTCACAAAAGTTTGTTTCACTTTAGAAAATATATAGTCTTTTTTAAAAAAAACGGATTTAAATATACCGCGGTGACCCGAAACTGATTTAAAGTAATCGGTAAAGTCACTTTAAACTATTTAAATATTCTTTTACACGATATTCCAATCTACGGATTTGGAATCCTACCGACTGCGCCACTTTTGTTCTTTTATTGATTGAAACACTTTTTAAAAAAAGGTAAAGCAACTTGTTTTATTGATGTACCAGATTCAACTGACTTATTCTATATAATAATTTTGCCAAGAAGCTTATGTAGATCGAATGCATTTGCCAATATCAGCAATTTCATCATTTCTTGGAACTCTAACGAGTCCAGACGATTGGCAAATGCATATTATTATTATTTGGTGTCATCGTATTTGCAACACCTGTGGGAACATCCGTTATGTGTTTCCCTGGGTATGCTGACGTCGACATAACTCGCGCGCCGGTGTCGTCGACGTGAACTCTTTTCAGATTTCAGTATTTTCTGTTTTGGGGTTGATCTGTGAAGCGGATTGTTTTTTTTTTCACCCTACAAATAATATGCATATTGAAATTTTTGCTTGCTTGCCAACGTATGTTAGATAAATTTTAATTTTTTTGTCAGATAAGTACTAAATAAGCTTAGTTATTTGTATTTTCTAAGAACAAGATTTTTATTTTAAAAATGTTTTCAAACAGAACAGAAAAGCACAGGTACGTGTACCGTGTTAAATGTTGTATTTCTTCCTGTATGTTCTGGGCTATAGAACTCTGTTTCTGTAAAGGCTGAAGATACTATATGAGAACTTGTGTTGATAATTTGAGGACTTTTGTTGTATATGTTTTCGAAAACATTTATTTGATGCTTGCAAATTTCAATAAACTCATTGGAAGGTGGAAATAATTTACCGAAGTCTGTTTTATCTGTTTTAATTAATGTTTGAGTGCAATGCCATAAATTATGGCACGGTTATTTCATCAATTTGAATAGTCTATAACAACATAATAGTTTTTTTCTTTATCAGTAACATTTTTGAAAAATCTTTTTCATTTTTCCTTATCAAAGGTAATGAATCGATTAAATTTGAAATGGTTTTTGTGTTTTTGCTTTATTTTCTTTATTTGATAAGCTTCCTGCTTTTAATGTTAGTTTTCCGTCTTAAAGCTATATTTTTTAAATTGCTTGTTTTCTCAAGATCTTCAATTTTTTTCCAAAGAATATGTTTTTTGCTTTAATTGCATAATTTCGTTTTTATAGTCTGGTTCATTTTTTTCTGTGGAATTTTCAACACTGACAGCAGTAGAAATATATCCATCTGAAAATGATTGAAACTCCATTAAGGTTAAAGTTTTTTCAGATGAAATATTTGGTTCCAAATACGTCTTTGAACCCAAATAATTAAAAGAATTATTACCAAGATATAAGCTTTAAGCCCTTTTTTAAGATATATTTTTAATATCGAATTTTTTTCATAATGAAGATCATCTTTTAATTTACAGGCATCATGCCACTTCTTTAAAATAACATAGTTTTGTCCATATCAGGAAATTAAAAAAATTAAGTGCTTGAATAATCTCGCCTCTTAGCACTACAGGAAGAAATACTACATTTAACACGCTACCCGTACCTGTGCTTTTCTGTTGAAAACATTTTTAAAATAAAAGTCTTGTTCTAAGAAAATACAAATAACTAAGCTTATTTAGCACTTATCTGAAAAAAAAATGAAATTTATCTAAAGTACGCTGGCAAGCAATGTGGTATCACAATGGGCCATCAAACTGGCCTAAGTGTGTCCGTTTCCATCTTGGACAGCCACTTCAACCTAACCTAACCTAACGCTGGCAAGCAAGCAAACATTTCAAAATGCATATTATTTGTAGGCTGACAAAAAAAAACAATCTGCTTCGCAGATCCATGCCAACACAGAAAATACTAAAATCTGAATCCAAAAAAAAATTAAAATGCACGACTGGGTCGCACGAACTTGCTCCTGTATGCAAAGAATCTGTTGAAAAAAGTACCTATATAAGATTTAAAAATATACCTGTAAAATAAGTTTGTCTTCAAAGATATAAATGCCATTTGATTTGTCAAAAAACGTGTGATTTATCCTAAGACACAACTCATCCTAGGACAACTCATCAGGGAAATGAAAAGTACTTGTAAGCATACATAGCGAAAACAATTGTTTGTGTATTCAACTTGTTCGTTCAAAGCTTTTTCCTTTGGATAACTTTATTTTAATTTCATATTGGAAGAACCAGGATGGGAAATAAATTATCTGAAGATAAGAAAGAGGAAGAACATGTATGTTTAAATTGTAAAGCGATCGCCTATTGGTTGTGTAGTTAGGTAGGTGTCTAAAACGAATAAAGACTAGTTCATTGGCGTGCTCAGCTTTATGCAGATAGATAGATAAAGAAATGTTTATGATCATAATGAAGGAATGTTATTGGTAGGTAGAAGGTACTTACTACAATCCAATCACACTCCTTCGTTCCTACAAGTTTTCAGCGCAAACATGGAGTTATTACGTTCAGTTTATTTTTTTTCGTTAAAGTTTAAAAAAAAACTAGCATACGAACAGGTACAAGAAATTGCTATTCATGTGTTGTTTACAGTGAGGCTCTTGTGCGTTTTGGATTTTAGTTATGAAGTGACACGTAAGCAGTAGTTGTAGAGGTTGTACGTAATACAATATATAGGTGTACGTTGAAAAAGTGATTCTAATAGAAATTACATAATATACTCTTTCTGGCCCGTTTCTTTAACTTGTACTAAGTATTTATTCTTTAATTTAGGCAAAGGCAAGTAAAAGACTAATAATCATATGTATATACAAAGGTACCAAGATATTACTTCTAGATAGACACTTTAAAATAGATTGTTGATTAAATATATCATATTCGTCAATCCGATGCAGTTGCGCTACACGGCCATCGTTGGTATTTACAATAGTTATAGTTATAAAAATACATAAATATGTACCAAATGCATTAATTTGGATAAAAGATAGGAATGTAATTAAAATTTGGCAAAATAATGCGCTCTTTCGGGCTCATGAATAGGATTTGATCTGATGAGATGGGAGGGGGTTACATTTAATACAGTTAAAATAATTAAAAAAAAAAACAATTTTAAGATTCAAAATTTTACCTGAAAAATAAGTTTGTCTTCAAAAATTTTAATGCCATTTTATAAATCAAAAAACCCTTGATTTTTCAAAAAAAAAATTATTGAAATCAGTTCATAAATTGCTGAGAAAACTAAAAAACAAAATAACGGTTCTATGAGCGGTACCTTCCCTGAGCAATATAAAAATATGTTTTTTTTTATTAAAAGAAGCCAAGTTACAAAATAAAATTTTAGAAAAAATTTAAAAAAAATCTATCGGTTTGTTTTTGAGAAAATTCGAATTTTCGTTTTTATACCAACAAAATTGTGTTGGGGCCACTGTTAGTTTTGATCTTAAAAAAAATGAAAAAAAAAACGCCTAACGCGAATGTGCTCAAAACTTCCAAGTTTGAACTCAAGCAACCCAATGGTTTAGGCTGGAGGAGCGTGGACAGACAGACAAAAACGACCGGACGGAATTGCGGGACCCACTTTTTTCGACTTCTCTACCATCGTAATGTCATGTTTGATTAAAATCTCGAGTTCGAAATTTTGCACGAATGCAAAACTTGCCATACCTATAGGTAGTTTCTATAATGTCGCAAGTAAAAATAGATAAAGATACAAAAACACTCCTCGGTAGCTATCTTGGTTTGCTTACAAGCTAAACCGAAAATCAGACTCATAAACTCGTGTAAATTCAGAAACGCATCACTGCAGAGATGATTTGCGATCATCCCTGGCCTTTAGCACGTTCATAAACGCAAATAATTGGCATCACTTAAAATGTCAATTGTTCATCATTGCAAAGTTCGATAAACTGATGCGCAAATATAAAGAAAAAAAGCATCAAGAATTTTCTTGATAAGTTGTTGATGCGGACGCGATTTGGAGCAAAAATGGAGGAAAAAGACAATGAAAAGTATTTAATCAAATTCTAAATTGTTTATAAATTAATTAATTTGATTAATTTCAGAGATTATTTTACCAGCGCACAAATTAAACTATTAATAGAAACCAGAGAGAAAAAACTAATCGAGAGAGCCAAACTTCCTCGTCTCCGTCCCTTCGAAACCTCTTACTCTCATTTTTTATAGCGCGTTGAATTCGTATCGGTGTATACATGTTTTCACCTCGGAGAAGAGTACACAAAAAAACATCATTTCCGGGAAATGCGACATTTCTCATTTTTGTTTATTGATAGCCAAGAAGGCTATGTTTTTTAAAGTCTCATTATAATACTTGTAATTCTCATGAATTTCTTTCTTTAATTTTACTAACATCTTGTGGTTTTTATATCTACAAAAATACTCCTATAATTCAAATTAATTCTAGCAAAACATTTTTGTTTGTCAATAAATAACGGGAGAAGTTATACCGGTAGTTCGTGGTGAATTTGTTTTTCTCTTCTTTTTCTCTAAGTTACAGATAGATGGCATTAACAACCAAAACAAGAAAGGATGTGTGCAGAAAGAGTGTAACAAGGTTAAGATTTTAAAGACTAGACTTTATTTGTATATATGCACGAGTACATGTTTTTTATAAATGTATGTTATGTTTATTTCAATAGTAATACCTTAACTAAAAACTTAACTACTGTATTATCTAAAATATACTGCATTGAATTATAAAAGGTGGAAATAATAAAGTTCTACAGTTTACCAGGAATATTTATATAAAATATCCACATCTTCTGCAATTGCAGTATCAATCGATATTTTCTGGAACTTAGTGTTAACGTAAAATTTATCTGTCATAAATTAATTTTTCAGCTTTTTTATACACCAAAAAAATCAATCATGAAATTTGGCTGCGATAATAATTACTTGAACACAGCATTTTCTATGTTTATAGTTATTCAGGTTTAGCCCTTAACTTTGATTTGCATTTATTTATGAATAGCCTAAAAAGTTTAGCAAACATCTATGAATAAGCCACAATGCACTTTCAGAAAAACTGTAGTTAGAACTTTCCCTGACAGATTTTTCCTTGTCGCTATATAACTGAAAGATAAGATATAAATAGTTAGAACTGGAAAACTTATAAAAATGATGCATAAGACTTAAATTTTGGTTGAAGAACAAATTTGTATATTCTTTTCACAAAACCACTGAACTAGCGAGAATACAAATATTTTTACTTTTGTACAAAAGTACTTTTCGGCTTATGTAGTTAAGCCTTTAAAAGCAACACACTACCTTAGAGGTAGAATAGCTTATCACAAATCTTATGTAATGAAAATTGGCAACAGAAGTAACAAGTTGACGGCCTTTTTATTTAGTGTCTACTTAAATCACTTATTTTCAGCATTTTGGAAATGTCGTGAGTAATGTAAAGAAAATAAACAACGAGTACACACAAATAAAATAGGAATGGAAAAAAGAGATGAGTATATAAAACTGTTTTCAATGTTCCATGTTTACATTATGTAACTCTCGTTTTCAATGTTCCTGCAACTCTCGCATCGACAAAATTAAGTCGATAAACTCTGAAAATTGAAACAAATCCGAATTTTTTTTGCATCTTTCAAAGATCTGAGCGAAAATTAAACGCATAAACGCAGCTAATAATACAAATAATAGTTGTAGTGCTTTCAGAGTTTTATGTTTCTAGGTCCTAATTCTCATTGGACTGTTGCACCACCTAATTTATTTTACTTACTTAATGATTAAAACTGGCTTCAAATAACTAACTAATATTTATCTAAATGCGTAATTTAGAATTGTTTCTAAATCTTCATTGTTCTGGCACCTAACAAGAGTAATTAATTTCACTTCATATTCGAATGATATTACTCTCAAACGAACACAATGAGAGTACCAAAAAGTTGTTCATCCACAATTTTGAATTTTCTTTGAACACCTCTGAACAGCTGACTACATCCGCCATTTTTCAAAGGTGGTCGCCATTTTTCAAAGGTGGTGAGCAGAGAGAAAAGAGATAAAAGTTTTTTTCTCTCTCGTGGTGAGTATGTACACAAACTTGCATAAGGATTTGTTCCCCACATTTTTTTTATATGGAGTTAATACATATGCAAGTTGGTGGCCAAATCACAGTTTGTAGGCAAAAAGAGAGCAACCGTCGAAGTTGGTTCTCTCTATTAGTTCTTTTCTCTCTGATAGAAACCAGATTAAAATAAGAAGGTGAATTTATTGCCGACAGAAAATCAAAGTCAGTATTGTGGAGCAAAGTTTTAGGGGAGATAAAATGTGTGGCTCCAGATTTTAATTACAATGATAGTTTTTATTAGTATCACATCCATCATAAAGCAAAAGTTGTTTTTAAACGTAAAACTTTTTGTCAATCAGCATCGCATCGTAATCAGCTGAGCAACGATCAGCATCGCAAAAAGCAGTGACGCCTAATCACTCCCAAAAAGTTGACGTTTGTGAATTTAACCCTCATTTAAGTATGCGTGTCATTTCACCTAATTTATGAAATTTCCCCTAAAAACTCAGTAGTGAATTCTATGTATGCGTGAAAACACGTCAATTTTTCTCGTTGAATTCGTCCACATTACAAATACAACAATGCAAACAAATGGTTAGTGTTAGTGTCCGACGAAGGTCGATTTTCAGCCGAAGCCGGAGCCGAATTATTAGGCTGAAAGAAAATCTTCGGCCGAAGCCGAAGCGAAGCCTAAGGTTGAAAAAAGTCAAGAATTCTCCTTTCCAATTGGATAAAAATGTTATTTTTATTAAAATTTATTGCTTAAAAAACATAAGACAAATAAAATAAAAAACATAATGCGGATTGTTTCAGTTAATTTTTGTCTTGTTAAGGGTTTAAGTTTGACCTCTCGCTCTCTGTTTTTTTTTCAAAGTTAGTTTTTCCTGTTTTGTTTGTTCATTAATTTTCGAATAAGTTTCCCATTCATTTAAATGTTGGCTTGCCAAATGGTTCTTAATATTTGTCGTGGTCTGATTTTTTGGTACAACACTTCCAAGAGACAAAGCTTTTTTAAATATTTTGCAAATTGCTTTATCGCTGTTTTTAGAAAAATATTCCCAGATAGGATTTTTCCCAAAGATGTCATCATGTAAATATATACCTACATATGTATGTACATATATAAACAACAAAACAAAATAAAAATACACAAATCGCCCAAAAAAGTTCTATATTTTACTTTTACTCGATTTAAGAGCGGATAAATCATAAGTAAATGCATGTAAATGCATTGTTTCATATTCTTGCAATACGAATATGTACATTATACTATGTACTTAACTTACTTAAATTTTTTTTAAATTATTAAGTGTTTTTCCTTTTAAAATTGAACAAATTAAATTGATAAACAACACAAACCAAACCGAAACCACGATTTAATAAAACAAAACACAGCCGAAGCTTCGGTCGGACACTACAAATAGGTTTTGGAGGGTGATACGTACGAATGATTTATATCTTCATATAGAGTGTTTTTGTATGAGGTATCTATGCTAGATTTCCATTTTGGTAGGCTAGGTTTCAATAAAATGAGAGTGTTCATAAAATGCAATACTTAAATGTGTTCACAAAATGCAACATATAACCGTGTTCGACTGAAGTTTAATTAATGACACATTACAGTACTAATTAGTACCGTACTTCAAAACATTAGACCAAATTTTTTTCTTACGGAAAATGCTTTAACCTTTCTCATAGCATAATTAAACATTTTTTGGATACGTTTTTGTCAAGCTTAGTATTAAGACAGGGAATGACATTACATTATAGATACATTTAATGGTTATAAATTAAGCTTATTATTGGAACTAAAACAAGTATACGTCATAATGATTATTTCGAGATTTCTTTATTTAAAAAGAAACTCAAATACTTTGTTTATAGCAATGTATGAGGTAATTATATGAACATATTCTGAGTAGATCAAAAATACTGATACCATCTGGAAGATATTCTTGTGATCTTTCATTTGATACCGATTTCGTTTTATTTATGTGTCTAAAAATGGTCATTATCCCTTTATCTTTATATAGGAAAAGACTATTATTTTAATTCTGAAACATTTTGACCATTTTTTCAAATATTTTTTGCAAATTGGAAAGTTTGGTAGTTGCATTTTCATTTACTGTAGCACCAAATCTTTCTTAGACAAATAATCCATATGTCGCTATTTCCTGTAATATGTATTAGTAATTTAAAGATCCTAATTCGTTGGAGGACTTTTAATACTTTATATAACAAGAATATTAAAATTAATTTTGCATTTATGATGTATAACTAAAAAATTAAATACCTCTTTATTTTTTTATAAATTTATTTTTATAGAATTAGCATGAACATTTAAAATAAAATATTATTAAAGTTACCTTATAATTTAAATTATATTTTAATATGATTTCAGCTACAGTACATGAGTTGGAGCCGCTGGTTACTGATGCAGAAGATAAAAAGTCTTCTGAAAAGTATGGGTTAGAAAACAAACTCAAAACACATACCTTTAATTTTTACTTTTATTTAAATTTTCAATTTTTTTAAATATATGTTCTTTTTTTCTTAAAAATTAAAAACACAATTCTTAAAGTCAAACTAACATTGTGGAAAAGAAATCAGTTCGTCCATTTTCACAACCATTTAATCAAGATCGAAATAACCACTTTTTAACAAAAAAGGAAAACTTTGGATTTGAGCATCAGAAAAATGAAAAGCTTTTAGTTGACGAAGATGATAATAAGCAAGTTTTGGTTAATGGCCATGCGAGGCCAGATGAATGGTACAAAGAAGTTGTTGAGCTTAGAAAAAAAGCTGGGGAGTACAAGGTAACAAGCAAAACAGTTTTTCATAAGAATCTTCATTAAAGTAGTTGTGCTCTTTCTCTATTTCAGTGCCGAGGGTGGGGAACAGAAATTGATCCAACGCTTCTTAAGATGCAAAAAGAACTCTGGGATCAAGTTTCAAAACGAAGTTCGTTATCAGCCTTATCACTAGCTTCTTCCATTCATAGGTAAGCAAAAACAAAAAATTAACAACCTAATTTAAAATGAAGGCAAACCCTATTAGTTGATTGCTCCGTTATACTCCTAGGATCAATTTGGTTCTGAATATAATTTTGTCTTTGTTTACACTACCAGATATTTGCGTAAGAAAACTTAATATAGGTTGGTTAAATTTTAAGGGTCGATGTTAAATGTGAACCACACTTACACTCACTCAATTTGAACCATGAAATATACGAACTTTTGCAACAATCATCATGTAAAATTTCTGGCAGTAAGCGAGAAAGGTTATAGAACTGATTCTAAAGGTCTAGAAACAAACTGATTATTCACGTTAACTGGAATAATAATTTCTATCCCATGAGGTTCTAATGAACAACTAGTTCCTGTGGTTGCATTATCTTCAGCATGAGTAATCATAACTAAATTTAGGATACATTCAGTTTTATTTTGCTTTCTGTTTATATTTTATCTTTTAGGAGCAGGTCTTATATTTTTAGAAGATGTTGCAACAAAAGGTCCTCTTTGTTTTACTCTCATAGGAGCAATTTTATGTGCGTAACATGTAAAGGGAGAAGACGCTCCAGAATAGTCAGGGAAGTTAACTTCAGAACAGGTCATAATAAACAAATTATTTGTTATATAGAAATTAAAATTAATTAAACATTAATTAAGGTTAATAGCAATACCACCAAAGGTGTGATCCTAGAAAATTATGTCCACAAAGAAACTTGAAAAATTAAGATAATTTTATGTAATTGAAGATTAAGAACTAATTGTTTGCTTGATTAAGAAAAAAAGAAATTATAATCATAGTGATATTAAGTGTAAAAAAAAGCTTTAAGTAAATATGGTTAGGATATAATGTGTTGAGTAAATATTAGTAAATTTAGATAATATAGGGAAATGCGAATATTAACTTTTTTATTTTGATCCCTTAAGATATAGAGAAGATAAAGCATTAGACGAATAAGTTAACCAATCAAGAGATTTGAATTGTCAGATGAGTAGGTAGGTATTTAGAAAAAGAAACAATAATATGAGAAATAGAAATCGTAATAATATAATATTCACAAAAACTCGATTAAAATAAATGAAAATAAATAAACTAATAAATATATTAAACGAACATACTCATGTAATTAAGTTACAAGTATTATTAGATATTTAGAAAAAATGAATACACCTAATTGAAAATCAATTGATTACTAAGAGTTAAGACCAAATCAAACCAATCATTGCAATTATTTTGACAGGTTGGTTACAGCGGTTAGAATACGTTAACTTTGGCGCCAAGATATTATAACGGGTTTTGGTAGAAGTGCACAAGCACTTTTTACTATCGGAGGGGTGTCTATCTCCCCTCGTTTAGGCGATAGCGGCAATTTAATAAAAATTGACTTAAAATCTAAAAAAACATTTAAAAATGATGGCAACACTTAGAGTAATAAATTATACCTTTTTCAAAAGAGATTTGCACTTACTTACTAACTAAATAAAGTTTTTTTAGTTCATAGGTTTTGGAGTAATCGACTTCAAAAAATTTATGAAAAAAGAAGTTGCAAAAATCACTTTGAGTATTATTTTTCTCATGATTATGGATATCGAAAAAAAGTGATCGGTGCAGTTTATTTATGCAATTAAGCCATGCCATGAAAGCTACTTCTTTTAATGTCCCCTTGGTTTTGAGATAAATAGTAAATATATACTTCTTCTTTTAACCCAAAAGTGTTTTAATTTTAAAAGAAGCTTTGCATACAATAAAATTTGCACCCAACCCAAAGCTGATAGTGAGCCCAAGTAGAGGGCTTGCAGCGGGGAAGCATTCCCCCTTTGTGATTTGATTTTAATACATTTAATGCGGCTATTGAGTGTTTCTATACCCAAAAAACTCCTATTTCTAACTAGATTTCCTTATCTGAGTAAAAGATGTTTGCTTGTCTTACAACCGATGTTGTAAAATATCTTCTAAGTGTTCACTGTGAACGTCGGGAGGGTAGAAGTCCTTTAGTTGCAGACCCTCACTTTGCATCAATCAAACATGGGTATACTTTTTCGACATCTAGTAAAAAGTCCATTATTTGAGTTCCCAAGTCGTCCTTATGTTTTTTTTTTCAAGGCAGTACTTTTTATAAAAGAAAAGTGCCGTACATTGATGGATGTGGAGTGTTGTTTGACGGCATAAAATTGATTATTTTTTTAGGAGCTTATACTGATTTTCAAGATAGTTTATTGTGTTGGACGTATCGGTTTTGTCAACATATTCATCTTTGCTGTGGTTCGTTTCTTCATGACTCGTAGATCTGGAGAACATTTTTTCAACACCTATGTATGTGCTGTCGTGTGCTATCGGTATAGATACGACAAGTGTTGTTCTGCCCAAATACCTAACTTTATACTTAGAAAACAGAGATTGACATGACATTTGTATATATTCCAACTTTTTCATTCCTTCTTTTTCTTCTTCAGTCAAACTTTTTCCAAATTTTGCATTGAAATCACAGTTATAAACATTAACTCTGTTTTGTTGTTATTGAATGTTTCATGTTTCTTCTGTCGATGAGAATACTTATTGTAACGGGTTATCCATGTGACAGTTTCAAAAGTATAGGGCTGGAATTCGACATCTGTCAATCTAAGTTGTTAAACCAATTTTTTTTCAGTTCAAAGTCTGGCATTTACGAAAATGGATTGCTAAACTATAGCACAACTCATACAAATTGTTAAAACCTACTACAAAAATGGTGACTGTGCCAAAGCCACATATCGTGCTTTAAGAGGAGATTATGGTTTACATAATCCTCCAACTACGCAAGCAATTGATATTAAGTGAGAATGGAATATACATACTAGACATTGTCTTACTCGCGCTGGCAATTTGTATCAATTATTATTAAATTCGTGAATATAAAAACCAAATGTTTGCTTCAAACAAAACACTAAGTGCACTTTAATTGAAATTTATTTATTTCGTTTTGAAATTTAACTTATTTTTGGTGAAATACGAAAAACGAAAACTTTTTATAAATTGGCGCAAATCTCTCATCGTACACTTGTAATTTGACATAATTTACATAAACAACACCGATATGTCTCCGAAAGCGAAACGAAACTCCTTTTCCTCGCATACACCTGCTACTTCAAACAACTCAAAAATTGAACAATACCGCTCTCCCGTTCGTAAAATCGCTCAAACACAACTCAATGACAACGATTCAATTTGGGAAAAAATGGAAACTCAGCTCATACACCAGAAATAATTTCAATACGAAACGAATTACTTTCAACTAAAAATGAATTAAATGCTGTTAATCACTTATTGAATCAACAAGAAAACCATATGATCGCCTGTGATGCTTTTTTATTTAAAGTTCCGTACGTTGTCAATGAAAATTTAAGAAATATTTTCAATTTATTATGCCACTCTATTGATATTAAACCTCCCTCACTTCGTAATATTTACCGTACATGCACAAAAAACAATACACCTAACTCAGCAATAATGATCAAATTTAATACACCGTATGACAAAAATGTTGTGCTGTGAACTATCGCTAATTATAAAAAATCTAACAACAAGCAACTTTCCCTGGATAACATTGGATTGTCTACTTATCGCGATGAGGGAAGAAATCAAATTTATCTACGTGAGAGCTTAACAAAATACAACAAAAACTTATTGGAGCAGGCTCTGTGCTTAAAGAAAAACAAATCCATTGCTTCAGCGTATACGTGGGTGATATTGTTTATAATTAAATGTAAACTCAGTGATGCTGCTGTTCCAGTTGATTCTATGATGACATTAGAAAAAATTTCCAGACCAAAAGATGTCGAAAATAACATTGCTCAATAAATCAATTATACATTATATTATTATTCTCATTATTAGTTCTATTTGTATTATTATTATTATTCATCTTCATTCGCATTCTCTTTTGTTGTTCGTTTGTTATATACATTCCAGTACATTTATACGAAATATAATAACAATTGATATTGACAAGTATCTACTGTTGATTTCTATAATAATTTATTGTATTATTTGCTTTGCTTTCATCACTTGAAATTAAATTGTATAAGAATTTTACTATGCATGATATTGGCGGAATGCGTTCGATGGTAAGGGTTTTGTGTAACCAAAAGGAAGGGCTAAGGGTGTGTCATCTAAATGCATAAAGCCTATTGCCTAAGATTGATGAGTTTCGAGATGTTTTGTGTCTCAGAAACTTGGCTATCTGAAAGCATAAATGATAACATGTGTTCATTGAAAGTCTATCAAAAACCGTTTAGATATGACAGAGCTAACCGTGGTGGGGGTGTTGCAATGTAAACTCCGTTGCAGCTCAGAACAAGGAAGTGAAATTGAATATCTGTTTATAGAAATTGTAGGTGCTCAAAGCAAAATTCTGGTTGGGTCGGTTTATAGACCAAACAATAATATAAATGTTCTGCCACTTATGACATTACTCGAAGTTCTGACTCTATCATGTCCTGATATATTAATATGTGGCGACTTTGATAGTAATTTGCTAACCCAAAACGATCTGCTGGATAGCTTACGCACCTTCAGTTTACACCCCGTTAACTCTATCCTACCTACTCATTTTTCTAACATAAGTTCTACTCTTTTAGACCTATTCTGGTTCTGCCCCAACCTTTTCTAGACATGATTTTATCTACTTAACTTATGACTTTGACTTAAGCATCATTCACATGAGCGCGACCAACGAACGACGAATGAATTACAAAATGTGAGTTTATATACGTTTGAAGACATATTTCCACACAAATTCTTAACAAAACGATAGCAATATAGTTTCTATTTGATTTATGATGCATACTTTTACATTTCAATATCATATATTAATAAATTTAAGAAAACAAATTTATTCGTCGCAAAAAAAAATATGGTTGATACGAACTGTCAAACTTTATTCGCGTTCCACACTATCCACACTCGCAACGAATAAAAAAATCGCGCGTACTTAACCTAAAAAAATCGTTCTTGTTTTGGTTTCGGTGGTGAATGTCAAACTGCATTCGCGACGAATTAAAAGCTCTCATGTGAAAGAAATGTCAAAATCGACGAATATTCGTTCATTCGTTGGTCGTTGGTCGTGCTCATGTGAATATTGCTTTACAGGTCGTTACTCAAAGTTTCCAATTCAGGGATTTTCGAAATATCGATATTGAAGCGTTAGAGGTAAATGCTAGAATCATAAATTGGGATACCATCTATAACCTGCCCTCGTCAGATCTTCAAGGCGATTTTCTCAACAAAAATGTTTAGAGGTTTTATGATAACTTTGTTCAGGTACGATCAAAAGTCGTAGAAGCGGCAAATCAACCTTGGTTAACGTTGTATATCCGTCCCTTATGATAAAGTTTGGGTACGATATCGACTATTAGAACTAAGGCGCACTTACTGCTCGCTACGTAACAAGGTGGTGACCTAAATAAGAAATGCTAAAAGGCATAGTTTTTCAAATTACCTAAGCCATACGCAAGGAGGTCGAAAATTATGGGCAAGTCTGCGAAACTTTGGTTTATGCAAGAGTAAATTGTGCCTCAGCTCTGAAATATATAAAAATATGCTGAACGAAAGATTTGTTAGTTCTTCTGTTGAAACCTCAAGTGCTTCAAATTCTCATTACCATGAAGTTGGGCCAGAACCAATTGCCATCTCTGGTTTCAGTTATTCCTCCGTCGACTCTGCCGATGTTGTTGAATCAATTCTCTCAATTAAATCAAAAGCCGCTGGCATTGACGATATACATCCATAATTTTTCTTCTGCGGCAGCAATATTAATTATTTCATACCTTACACTTTACTTAAATTGCCCCCTCAGTTTAATTGAACACTACATTGAATGCTTAAATGAGGATTTTGAAAGGATTCAGAATTGGTCCACAGCAAATAGGTTTCAACTAAATCCTTTAAAGACTAAATGTATTGTTATTTCCCGAACACCTCTTGATCTGTCTTACTTTCCTCGTATTGTCATGAACCATATCCCGATAGAATTCGTTGAGACGGCTAAAAATTTAGGAATAATATTTAACCGTTTTTTAACATGGGACAACCACATTAACACCAAAGTTGGTAAGACTTATGGAGCCCTGCGTCTATTGTTTGCGGCCCAGCATTATACTCCCATAAAAACGCGTCTTTTACTGGCCAAAACCTTAATAATACCAATTCTTACTTAGGTTAGGTTAGGTTAGGTTGAAGTGGCTGTCCAAGATGGAAACGGACACACTTAGGCCAGTTTGATGGCCCATTGTGATACCACATGAATCTTGAGGTTTCTTCCTAAGCTCAATGGAACCAGTTTGAGTCTCTTACGAAACGTGAGAGGCTGCTTATGCCGATATGATTTAGATCGTTTAGATCGTTAAAGAAGAATTCTCCTAGGTAATTCTTGCGTTTTCGAGCCAGAGCAGGGCATGTGCAGAGAAGATGAAGAACTGTTTCTTCCTCTTCCTCGTCCATACAGCTTCTGCAGAAGTCATTTGAGAATACGCCTAATCTCATGGCGTGCTTTCCTATTAGACAGTGTCCGGTTATGACACCTATTATCGAGCTTATATGCGATCTGCTTAGAGAGAGCAAGCACCTTGAACGTTTTAAATCCAGTGTTGGCCAGATGTTTTTAGTGACTTGACACGTGGTGATGTTGTTCCACCTGGTGCCTGCCCTCCTCACAGCGTCTTGCATTAGCAACAGTTTACAAGTAGCGATTGGTATGCCAGTACGTGCCAAACGTGGTAGAATGGGCTGTACTGTACCGTTCCTGGCGAGTTCATCTGCCTTACAGTTACCTGGAATGTCTCTATGGCCCGGCACCCAGCAAAGGTGAATATTAAACTGTTGTGCCATCTCCATTAGAGATGATCGACAGTTCTGGACTGTTATAGAGTTTGTAGAGACAGAATCCAGAGATTTAATAGCGGCCTGACTATCTGAGAAAATACGGATATCAGATGTCGATATCACGTTTTCTTTAAGCCAGGACAAGACTTCTTTTATCGCCAAAAGTTCCGCCTGGAACACGCTACAATGATTGGGAAGGCGGAATGAGAGACTTAATTTCAGTCGTTCAGAGTACACACCTCCACCAACCCCTTCTTTTGTTTTTGATCAATTCTTACTTAAGGATGCGACATTTTTTCTTCTTGTAGTTACCAAAGTAAACGAAAACTTACAGTCGCATTCAACAATACTGCCGGCTATATTTTTGTACTTCGAAGACATGATCACATCTCAGAAATTTCAAATTATATTCTAAACATGTTATTTGAAAAGATGCTCAACTTTCGGACATGGTCCTTGCTTTCTGATATCCTACTTTCACAGACACCTCGCTATCTCTTCGGCAGAATACGACGAACCTCATATGTCAGATCATTACAACTTATCAGCCCACGTTACTCTTCCCTTACTTCTGAACGTCAATTTTATGTTAATAGCATTCGGCCTTAGAATGCCTTGCCAAGATCAATAAGGAAAATACGTGATGCTATTAAGGCAAAACTCGAAATCAAAAAATACTTGTCAAGATCGTAATTTTATACATATGTATATCTAATTAGTTGATATGAAATGAACAACAAATGAATCATTTAACTCAAATTTGTAAATATGTATGTACATATGTATATAGGTACACTGCCGGTCATAAGGTTAGTAGCAGGCATTTTCGAGAAGTAAAATCGAAATTTCTCCCGTTACATGATGGATTAGAAAAAAAAAAACAACTATGGTAAATGAGGGACTGTTTTGTTAACAACAAAATATAAAACTTGTATAAAGGAGAGAGTTAGCACACGGAACTTTCATGGCAAATTGTTAATTGAGTCCAGAATATGCGAAAATAAATCGGGTCATTAGATTAGAAGCACTTCAAATATATGTAAATAAAATGCAAGTTTTTGTATTTTGTTATGTTTTTGAGCTTTTATTAGGTTTTTAATAATGTGTGCTACCACCAGCCTTCACAATAACTTCAAAAATTCTATCTTTTAAGGATTTATAAAGAGATTTCAAGTAGACCAAAGAAATTTCACTCCAGGGCAATTTGATAGCATGAATTAGCGCTTCCTTGTCATCGTATTGCTTCCCTCCCTCATGTACCTTACGTGCAAGCTAGCCCCACACATTTTCAATTATGTTAAGGTTCGAGGAATATGGTGGCCAAGGCAGCAAGTGGAAGTTTTGATTCGCAATAAGGGATTTTACTTCTCGGACTGTGTGTATGGGAGCATTTTCCTACTGAAAAAGCCATGGAATTGGTCCAAAATGCTTCGTAATATTGGGGAATATTGATTCCAGCAAGGCTTTGTATGTTTTCCTAGTCATTTGGTATCTTGGACTACCAAGTCTATAGCGCCATACAATAAAATTGAACCCCAGACGCCCTTTCTTTGCTACGGTGACGGTTTAAAAATCACTACTCTCTCCTCAGGTCATGGAAATAATTATTGTAACCATCTGGTCCGTCTAGGTTAAATTTTTTCGTCGGAAAAAAATAATCTTAAGCCAATCATTTGCTGTCATTCCATTTTGCACATCCCAGCTCATGTGATCTTTCGGGAAACACAAGCGTTCCTTCTTCCTTGTGTCATTAAGTGGTGGTTTTTTCTTAAGCTTCAGGCACTAAGTGTTTAGCATGGCGAATCGTGCATTTAACAGTGGATACGCTGGCCTTAACATTAGCTTTCTCCCTAGTTCTAGCTGCCGATAAAGCTGAATTTAACGTTATTCTCGCGTTTCGCGAGGTCTTAAGGCAGAGGAAGTGTTTTTTATAATTTTTCGAATAAGACGACGGTTTTTTTAATAATTGCTGACACAATGATCACTTCGACTTTTTTTTTGTCGGGCAATAGAAAAGCATTAAAAACCTTTAGAGCAATAAACATCTAGTCTTGCCCTTTCCTCCACTGTCAAACATTTTTTGTTGCCCATTTCTGTTAACACTCAATCAAGAATAATTAATTTATAAGTTATAGAGTTTTTCCGAAAAAAAATATATGTTCCCAAAACAACGTTGATTTATTCACTGCTTCTAATCTAATGACCCGATTTATTTTCGCATATTCTTGACTCAATTAACAATTTGTCATAAAAATTCTGTAAGCAAAATCCCTACTATACCCAAATTTTATATTTT
The DNA here is from genome assembly GCA_920104205.1 of Eupeodes latifasciatus. Classification (NCBI taxonomy): domain Eukaryota; kingdom Metazoa; phylum Arthropoda; class Insecta; order Diptera; family Syrphidae; genus Eupeodes; species Eupeodes latifasciatus. Next base: position 217,817,997 of record OV049924.1, on the reverse strand, counting down.
CTTGTTAACAAAATAGTCCCTCATTTACCATAGTTGTTTTTTTCTTATCCATCATGTAACGGGAGAAATACCGATTTTACTTCTCGAAAATGTCTGCTTCTAACCTTATGACCGGCAGTGTATATAAATTTGTATACTATTTTATAACGATTAAAAACTATTGTTTCAATTAAAATTTAATACTTTTGTAAAAAGCCTTCTGTAACCTTTTATACATAATTCCATATTTTTGTTTAATACTAAACTTATCACTAGCTTATAAGATATCTTATCTTAATGTGTATAAGTTTTCGAAATTGAAATAAAATAATATTGGCAATTGTGAAGAAATTTCAAGAGACTGGATTGGTTACAGATATGGTAAGGCCTGTGTATCATCGTTTCCCTCGTACCACTGGAAATTGCTGTAAGTGAAAGTGTTGCCGAGGACCCGAATGTATCGATTCCTCGTCCTTCTCAGGAATAAAATTCAGCTTACACACCAACTGAAGCCGTAGATGTTTTGCGATTTTTCGAACAAAATTTTGTTCAGCCGCACAGCACATTACTCACTCGGTGGGTATGTTAATAAACAAATTTGTTGTATTTGGGGTTTTGAGAATCCTCAAGAAATTCTACATTTGGAAATGTGTTCCCAATTTCATCCACTGTAATTAGACTGTACAATTTTGATATTGTAATAAGATCTTCATTTACATCTTTATTGAATTATTTTAAATACTGTACGAGGTGCAGGCATTCTACCTCAAGTTCTTCTGCATTAACATCTCTATGGTATTTTTTTGAAAACTGTTCGCAAGAATTTTGCAACTCCACTGAAGTCAAATATTGCATTCGACAAAAAAGCCAAACAATGCATTAATTTCTTGATAGCAATTGGATCGTATTTTTAATTGCAAAGTAATAGTGTCAATAATTGGAAAAAAAAAGTTGATATTTAAAACTTTTCTTTCCCAATTAGCTGGACGGATGGTGCAGGACCATCAAAATATGTGGCACGCAAACTTCGTACTATTTTTCGTTGCATTAAGTCTTTATAATTAGAATCCGGATTCTGAATTTTGGCACACGCCTCAAATTTATCAAAATTCTCCCTAAGATCATTTATGAAAGAACATACTGAAAAAAAGCAAATTGGCAGCAACGTTAATCGTTATTATTTCTTTTTGAAGGCTCTTGCTGGTTTTATGAATTCTTTCTAATATTGTGCTCCAAATTTATGTTAAAATGGGGAACTCAAGTTTTGACATTTTCTTAGACAGGCTTAGCGCTTCGCTTTTTGTGTCTGAAGCTTGCTCTGGATCTCTAGAGATAGATGTCAAGGCTTCAGTAATTTGCTTATAACCATGATGGAGCACCTTAACTGCATCAGCTCGTGCTGACGATCTTGTTTCTGAAAGGCTTTTAAGAACTTTCTTTTATGAAACCTACCCCAAGCAAACACCGACATACGCAGATGAGCACTGTGAAGATGAGCAGAGCGAGAGACAAAGAACATAGTCTTTATTCCTTCCATTCAACAGAGAGGAAGAAAGAGGAAAGGAAACAAAATTGTTCTATCCGACTCATCATGGTACAACTAATCATGGGACAACTTTGTGTTTGTTTATGAAGTGAGTTGAAAAGCCAACATGTGTGCAGAATTGTGTAGAACGAAAGCAGAGTTGTTAAAATAATGTTGACAGCGTGTGCAGGTGTATGATTAAAGATTCATGTTGCCAGAAGTTTAAGATGTTGAGGAGGAGAATTTCAACGGAACGGAAAGTAAAATGAAACTTGCTTTTTCTGTTACTGTCTACTAACCTTATTTCGTTTTCTAATAATTCTTGTATAGATTCATTCATTTTGAGTTGGTGGATTTGGGGGCCATATAATTGCGGGGCCCTGGCCCACCGGGCCCATGCCTAAAGACGCCACTGGTTTCAAGGTCCCTAGAGTCGAAATAAAAGATTTTTAGAGAGATGTCTGTGTGTGCGTGTGTGCGTACGTTCGTACGTCCGTACGTTCGCGAAGTTTTTTTTCGTCGTCCATATCGACTTCAAATAAATGTTATTATACAGATAATAATGCAGAAAGATGCAGGATTCTCAAAAAAATTGAGTGGGTGGTTTTTTTACCATAGCAATTAAAAAAAAGGTGAACATTTTGGTTAACCCAAAATATCTGACGAACCAATAACGCTAGCGGCTTGAAGTAAATTTTATATTATATATTGTAACGTGATACCAAACAAGTATATTTTTGGAAATAAAATCCAATCAACGGTTTTTTTATAAATCAAAAAACTGGAAAAAAATATTTGTCACCTCAAATATTTTACGAACGAAAAATGATTTTATCTCCAATATAATTTCGTGCAACGAAGAATAAGGTTTTTGACATCTGGTAAAATTTTGACAAAAATCGAAATAACAGTTTTTTTATACAAAATAAAAACCTAAAAAAAAACATTACTAAAAGTTGGTAAAAATTGATTTTCGAATCCAATATCTTTTCAAAAATTTGAGATTATAGCTTCAAACTAATTTTGTTTTATAAGAAATATTGTTTTCAACATTCGGTAAAATTTTGAGAAAAATCGAATTGACAGTTTTTTAACAAAAAATAAAATCCTAAAAACAAAATTACTAAAAGTTCGTAAAAATTGATTTTCGACTCAAAAACCTTTTCAAAAATTTGAGGTTATGGCTTCAAACTTATGTTGTTTTATAAGAAATATTGTTTTCAACATTCGGTAAAATTTCGAGAAAAATCGATTTGACAGATTCTTAACAACAAATAAAAACCCTAAAAAACAATACTAAAACTTTGTAAAAATTTACTTTCGACGCAAATATATTTAAAAAATTAAAAATATTGGCTTCAAACTAATTTTGTCTCACAAAAATATTTTTTTTATAAGAATCCAACAGTCAGTTTTTTTCATAAAAAATAAAATCTACAAAAAATAGTACGTAAATTTGGTAAAAATTAATTATTTTATATAATTAAAATGTTCGGTTCTCGATATCTCGTGAACAATAGAAGATACTGACTTCAAATTAATTTCATTCATACAATTTGTATTTGTTTGTATACGAAATAAAAACTTTTAAGAAATTAAGAAAAATTGGTTTTCGACTAAAAATCTCGTTAACAAATATAGATTTTGAAATCAAACTATTTCATTATATGCAAAGTATTGTTGGTAATTTTAAAATTTTTAAGAATAATTCAACTGTCAACTTTTTTAACAAAACACGAAAACCTACAAACTTTTAAGCAAGACAAATCGACAGACGGGATGGGAAATGGAATCCGGCAATTTTCATTAACTTGGGCTAATTTCTGCAGTTTCTTGATACTTTCGTTTCGATCTAGGATCTTCAACAGATTATGCGAGTGGTCATTTCAAGACACCACGCCGTCTATTTTATATATAACAAATATTTTCCAACTGAATCCATATTTTAACCATTGCAGAAGTGTGGAACTAGTCAAAACTGAAGTATCCTTTTTTGGAGAGATAAACCCCAAATTTCGGGATCATCCAATTTTTGACTATGTGCGTAAATACTTTAAAAAAATTAAGTTTTTGTGGATAAAAACCATTTTATGAGACCCATTGATGAACATGAAGTGTTCTTGTAAAATTTGTATTTTTCGTTTTTCTTTTTAATATGATGGTTAATATTTGTTGTAGTACCCGTAGCGTGATGGTTAGTGCGTTTGGCTGTCATGCAAGGGGTCTTGGGTTCAATCCCTCCCTGTGCCACCTAACTTTTTTCAAGGGTACTGCCTCTTGCGAGGAATTGTCTTTTTTTGTACATCCCTATGTAATATGACATTATTAAAAGAAAATATATAAATACCTTTCATGTTGAATTAATTACGAAGTCAACCATTCTTTTAAAGCTTTTACTTTGTGTATTTTTCTTTAAAGGCCAATTACAAAAGCAGAAAAAGAAAAAGAAAATAAAAAGAAATTCACTCCAATAAAATCAACGTATAAGCCTAAGGTTCCTGGTCCGGCTTATTTGATGGAAACCAAAGATGAATCATCACTGCCAGCACGTTACAGTATTATTCGTCATCATTTAGAAAGAACAACTGGTTCAGGTAAGTACTCAAATGATTTTAATAAAACATTGAATTAAGCTTCGTAATTTCCTTTTATATCATTAACATGAAGATATTGAAGAAGGTGCTCTTTTGCCTTCTCCAACCAGAGAAAAGCTAATGCCAGCTATTCCAAAATCGAGAGAATCAGAATCACAAAGAGGAAGTCCAAAAAAGAGTGCTGCTTCGAGACATGAAAGTCCTCAAAAAGGTAGTCCACAAAAAGGAAGTCCAAGTAAAACAATTAAATGTAAGTAAACTTACTTGCCACTTAGAGATAACTTTTCCCATTTATGTACGTTTATTTAAAAAAAAGTGGAAAATTGTATTCTTCTGTAGATAGTTTTTATTACTCGGAAGCTACTGGAAAACGTTTGTGTTTTATCTATTAATACCGTTATCTTGATGAGTTTGTTTTCTTGTCCTCAGGGTGATCATAAAATATCTGTGTTTTATTTGTTTTTTGTTATTATAAGATGCTTGCAGTTCGTTAGCGGTCCTGTTTATTTTGTTATGTCATCTTAGGGCCCTTTCACACCAAACGAATCCGAATCAATCAGAATCACTCCGAATCAAGTTGAATATGATTGACCAAGATTCGGCTTCGAGCGCTCCGTTTAAATGTGAAGGGATTCTTTTCCCGCCTTCAGACCGGACGAATCTGGTTTAATCAGGTTTGATTCGAGGTCGCACTTGATTCAACCTGTCGGATTCCTTGATTCTTGATTCTTGAATCAACAACCATACGAGATGGACGTGGAGTTATTAATTTTAATAGTTAAAGAAAATAGTGCGATTTATGATTCAGGTTGATTCAGCTGGTGTGAAAGAGTGGAGATGACGAATCAGATTCAACTTGATTCAGAGTGATTTTGATTGATTCGGATTCGTTTGGTGTGAAAGGTCCCTTACTGTTTTCGTATAGTTGAGTCTTTATAACTCCCCAATCTCTCAAAATGGATCGCCCCGATGCATCATTATGTTTTTGAAGTGAGGCAAGTCCTTTTTTTAATATCATCACTTCATGTGGACCTGGTGTTGATGTTGAGTCGATTATATGTTGCATCGATATGATATTATTTATTTTGATTTGTGTTTTCTTTCTTTAAAAATAGGGCTAATATATTAATAATACAAATAATTATAGTACTAATTCCGGGGAGAGTACGATAACTTTGGCCACAAAATATAATAACGATTTTTGGTAGAGGAGCTTAATACAAGAAATTTTGTACCATAAGAGGGAGGGTCTATCTCCCCTCGTTTAAGCAAGTTTATAAAAATTGACTTAAAATAAAAAAATATTTAAAAACAACGGCAAACCTTAAGTTATAAATTATACCTTTTTCAAAAGCCAGGATTCCACAGTTTATAATAAATTTTACATAAAGTTGTTTTAGTCAATATTTTTTTTGAAATAATTGCCTTCAAAGTCAAAATTAATGAAAACAGTTGAAAAAATACATATATGCCATTGATGATGTATGTAAGTTGTTCTCATCAATTTTTTATTAAAACTGAAAACGATTGGTTTATATGTTTTCTAGTTTTTGAGACATTGAAAAATAGTTAAACTATACTTCTTCCTTAAACCCAAAAGTTTATTTAATTTTAATGTCACTGTGGAGTTCGTTAAGTTCGTCATTGATGATCAAGAGCCGAGGTTGTTTTGGCGATAACACATATCTTATGTGTTCACTGCGAATGCCGTCGGGAGACTCGAAGTCCTTTAGTTGCCCCAAACTTCCTTTTCCGTCAATTGAACATGCGGTACCTATACTATTTTTACATCTCGTAAAAATTCCATTATTTGAGATCCCAAGTCGTCCTTATATTTTTCTTCAAAACTCTTTTCTTTTATATAAAAGAAAAGTGCCATATATTGATGAATGTTGAGTGTTGTTTTAAGGATAAATTGTTTTTTTTTTTTTCAGAAGTTTGTTCTGATTTTCAAGATCGATTGTTGTGTCAGACGTATCGGTTTTGTCAACATATTCACCTTTACTGTGGTTCTTTACTTCATGACTCGTAAAACTGGAGAACATTTGTTCAAACATCTATGTACTGTCGTGCTCTATCAGTACAGATACGACTATTGTTGTTTTGGCTACCAAAACAAATTAATCCATGTTCTTTAAATGAAAAATTAACTTTACATGCACCCATCTGATGCAAAAATCCTTTTTTTTTAATTTTCTCAAAAACTAGAATACATAGAAACGAATAGCTTTCAATGTTTGGTTACGAATTAATTAAAGCAGCTACTTAAATTAATTGCTTCCTTATTGGTATTTATAATCATGAGGTAAATAATCCTCAAAATAATTTCATTAACTTTGTTTTCATAAATTTTGAATTTGAAGTCAGTTAAATAAAAACTATTGATTAAAACAATTGTATTTAAAATTAAAAGTGTACAATTCTGGCTTTTGAAGAAGGTATAATTTTTAACTATAAGTGTTGCCGTTGATTTTAAATATTTTGTACTAGCTTGTCTGTCAATTTTTATAAAACGGCTCTTTCTGCCTTAAGGGGTTGAGTTGAGCCCCCACTCCTATATTACAAAATGCTTGAATTAAGCTCCTTTATCAAAAACAGTTATTATATCTCTTCGCCAAAGCTATCGTACTCGTGCCATACAATTTTTAAATTTTTGCTTAAAAATATTTCTAGTTTTTTAAAATATACGTTTTACATTTGATTTTCGAAAAAAATCATGACCCATTTTCGAGATATTGAATTTTGAAAACAAAAAGCAACTAAATGTTGGATCATCGAATATTATTGAGACAGTATAAGGGCTAGTGCAAAAATAAATTACTGAAATCCGTTCATTAGTTCTTAAGTAAACTTAAAATTAAAATAACGGTTTTATGTTTTTCTCTGGAGCTGTATATTGATAGTCGAAGAAAGTCATAATAATAAATGCATAATTTTTCGTAGTGATATGACAATAAGAAAACGTTAGTTAAGGGTTTGTTCAGTTTTTGGGGGTTTGCAGACATAAATTGGGCGCATTTCAAGATTTGCAGGTACATATAATGGGCTAATTTTTGTTGTGTCCGACCGGGGAAGACCAGGGAACAATACATTTTTCTTAGGTGATGTTTTAATTTAACCTAAAAAAAGGTGCTAATTTCAAAAATTCGTGAACAAAATTAGTGTAATTATATTATTTTGTTCCCAACATTTAATTTGAAAAAATTAAAAAATCATAAATGTACAGATAATACTCTTTGAAAAATACTCGTTTTTACTTCAACCTCACTGAAGCTTCGGTGGTCAACTTTGAGGCTCGAAATTTAATATGTATTTACAAATTGATTTCATAAAAAAAAACCTGGTTCCAATGATTCAACTATTACTTAATCATACCAAAAAAAAAAAATCTAAATACTCCAAAGCCGATAAAATAATTTCTGTCCGCCTATGAACCACTATGCGTTGGAGTTTTAAAGAATTGAGCATCGCTTATAGCACGTTATAGGGTATTTTACGTATGGATCGTAGCTTACACCCATACAAGATCAAGCTGATTGAAGACTTAAATCCGATGGAATATTTCAAGTTGCGTACGTTTCGAATGGCCAAGTTCCAAGTCTTTATTGGAAAACCCTTATATAAAATAAAAGTGAGGAAAACCCAACGAATGTCTTTGAGAACATTCCGCAACAATGTAGAATGCAACTCTGAAGCATCCAGGCTACTATAAATCGTCTATAGGTACAAACATCCAATTATACCAAGCAACCTTAAACTCGCTAAGCTCCCGGCAAACTTAAGCGAAGAATCACACAACCTGCTCACTTTCTAGGTAACTTTTTTTCTGTTACCTCTTTATAAGAAAAATGTGTGTATTTTCTTTTGATTATTTGTTTGACAGAGCATCATTATCCCGTGTAAATGATATGTGTCATTTTTGATGCAAACATTAAATTCTCACAACACATAAACTCAATAAGGCTTTTTTATTCTTGGTGGGATTAGGAGGCAATCTCAACGGTTTCTTGATCCTTTTGTTATAAGGCACTTTTAATTAAATATGACTCTTATAAACGCAGACTATATCTGGTGAATAAAAGGTTTCTGAGATTTGCGGGATGGTAAGGATGCTTTAATCCCTACAATCTTCAACCTTATTAACACAAAATAAAAATTATTGATATTCTCGAAACTTTCTTATTTATGGTTTGTGTTTATTACTAAATTAATAAATTGAAATTTTGACTCTATACGATACCCCTTTTGTCTCATATAAACTTAAATATTCTAAGTATAAAGCTGAGGAATTTATCCGATTGAATACATATTCCAAAATATGGGACTAATTGTTGTCCTTTGAATGGTATGTTTAAATTATATCATTATCAACTTGTTTCACCGAAAATAATTATAGAATTTAAAAGAATTCTGTAAGGTGAGTACTTACCTGATTTAAAAAATAAAACAAATTCGTTTGATCTCAGCGCTGGTGTTGTTTTCTGTGTTCATAGCGGAGCCTAGGTAGACAAAGTCCTTAGCTACCTTAAAGTTATGTCTGTCGATGGTGACGTTTTAACCGAGACGTCCGTGTTGTAGGTCCTTTTTTGATAGCAGCATGTACTTTGTTTTGCCCTCATTAACCGTTAAACCCATTTTTGCCACCCCTGTCCCAATGCTCGCAAAAGCCCTATTGACATCACGCTGAGTGCTTCCGATTATGTCAATGTTATCAGCATATGCTAGTAATTGGACAGACATTTGAAAGATAGTGCCTCCGGTATTGCCGTGGGAGCTCTGCACTATTCGCTCTGCACAGACGCTGAACCCAATTTTTAACGGTTTTCAAGCATAAATCGGCCGATACTGCTGCAATTTCACGTTCCATATTCGTATGAAGTTCCATAGACTTGACGTAGCCCCACAGGAAATAGTCTAACGGCGTCGTGAGGTAACACGTTCTCCAAACTTGGTTTCCAATAAATTGATTGTGACATTCGCTGTGGGGCTTGTGGCGCCGCCGTCCTGTTGGAACCACATGTACTCCAAGTCCATATCATCCAATTGGGGCCAAAAATATTCGGTTATCATTAAACGGTATCATCACGGAAGAAGTACGGCCCAATGACGCCGCCGCCGGCCCATAAACCACACCAAACCGTAATTTTTTCGGGATGCAATGATGACTCATGGAGTGTGGATTGCTGCCTGACCAATACCGCATATTTTGTTTATTGACGAGGCCATTCAGCCAGAAATGGGCCTCATCGCTGAAGATGATTTTTCGAAGAAAATCCGAATCATTTTCAAGTTGTTGCTCAGCCCAATTCACGAACATACGACGCTTCTGGTGGTCAAGCGGCTTCAGTTCTTGCGTCAATTAAATCTTGTTAGGATGTAGGCCAAGATCTTTTCGCAAAACTCACCACAACGACGTCACCGAGATGCCCAACGCTTGAGAACGACGTGTGAGAGACACATTTGGGCTTTCTGCAACTGGAGCTTCAGCGGCCGCAATATTCTCGACACTACGGGCACTTCTTTATCTTACTGGCACAGGAATATTTTGTACTGTGCCTGTGGATTCAAATTCTTTCACTAGACGCTCAATTGTTGATCTGGACGATTATGACGACAATAAATTGGGCAGAGCGCTCTTAACGTTGAGGCCACTGGAAAACCTTACTGAAGAAAAATGTCAAAAGAACGGCAAGAAATATGGCGTCGTTTGCTGTCCCTGTCGCACTTTTGTAGCGTCCCTGTTGAAAAACTCTGTATGAAGCCTTTTTCGAAAGGTTCTTTTAAGTTGTTTCCAACCTTTATGGGGTTGCGAGAATCGTCCATGGCCATCGGTCAAAAACGGACGAGTTTGGCAGGGGTGCCAAAAGAAGACATGGCTTTATACATTTCATCCCTGTATATGGCTCAAAATCACCAAGGTTGCAAATTTCCAAATTTTTTTATTTTATTTTAGTTTATTTATTTTTTATTTTTTTATTTTTTATTTTAGTTTATACTGTTGCAAAAATTGTATATAAATAAAATTTGACAGGGCAGCGCACAGAATTGTATACTTTTTTAGTAATATTTTTTAGTACTAAATATCATACAGAAAACCATCAATTCGGGAACGTTTTTCTAAGTTTGATAAAATCAACAAAAACAAAACAGAGTACATAATTTAAGGTTTGTTTAATAACATGGGTATATTATGTATGTGTATTAAATAAGCAATAATGAAAACAATACATACAAAATCTTCTACAAGCAAAATACGTAAAAATCATGTCCGGGAACGTTCCCGAAATGACCGTTTCCGAAATGACGATTTCAAATAAGCGCGCGCTTTAATTATACGGCGGTCATCTTAAATGCGATCTGACTTTGTCAATAGGGAAATATTTGAGGTAACTTTGAAATTTCGTGTCGTAAAAAAGAATTTCATCATTAATTAAATGTAATAAATGCGTTTCCGGATTGATGGACTATTAATGTACGCTCTACGAATAATGAATACAAAGTTACTTACCATTTAGATAAAATTTATTTGACGATAAATACTCTGGCAGCCGGCTTTGCTATTGTTCTCTACCTCGACTGACGCTGATCGATTATCGAAATGTTCACTGAAATGTCTTGTGCGGTATCGGACAAACTATTTTTGCATTTTTTATAGTTAAAAATAAATAATCTCTTAGTATCCTTTCTAAAACTAGATTTTGTATAAAAAATACGGTGTATGAAGTGATGACCGGGGTTGAATACCTTACATTTTTCAATTATATTTTGGACTTGTTGTTGAAGATTGTAGATTAGGACGCGTTCCCGAAATGATTTTCCATGCGTGTATATTGATTTCATTTAAAATTTAGTTTATTAATAAATTATATTGTTTGATAGACACACAAAACAGGTTAGTTTTAGTATTTTATTATTTTTTTTTCTTAATTAAGTCAAGATTTAAGACATTAAAATGCTAGCCAATTCTGCACCTTGGTGATTTTGAGCCATATGCTGTCAAATGCGGCCTAAATCGATGAAGAGATTGGGTTTTCCAGGAACTGCCGTAATGTGAATATTTGATCGACTGTGGACTTTTCTTTTCTAAAACCAAACTAATAAGGACTTATCAGGTTGTTGACAATGGGCTTTAGATGTTCAGTTCACATATTACGACAGAGAAGAAGAAGTAAAAACTAAAGATTTTAGTAACCAATGGCTTTTTAGCATAAGATCCATTGGCGATCTAAGGTTTATCTCACTAAACAGCGGAACAAATCTTTTGATTGTTTTGGAGAAAGCAAGGTTATTACTCTTGATATTTCAAAGGCATTTGATAGAGTTCGGCATAAAGCCCTCTTATCAAAAATTAGTGCATTTGGATTTGGTTAGTATCTTCTTTGTTGGGTTAAAATTAACCTTTATGACCGTTCATTTCAAATAGTGTTAAAAGGGTTCAAATTTAATATAAACAAAATAAACGCTGGTGTGCCCCAGGACTTCATTTTGTTTCCGACCGTCTTCTGGTGTGTCCGTACGTTGGAACACCCTTAACTTCGGAAAGCTTTTTCAGTCTTCCATATCTAAAACACCAGTAGAGATTGTTATGTTAGACGAGGAAGTCTTGGTTCTCGAAGGAACAAACTTAGTTTCTTAGCTTAAATGTAAAGCCGCTTATTTTTCCGAGCGTCGAGATGCACGATATTAAATGAGAAGAGTCGCAGTTAAGGTTTTAACTTAGACTGACTTTATTTTCAAAATTTTCTTCTATTTATACTTACAACTAGTTCTATACAAAATTAATTTTCATACATAGATATTCTTAGCCTAGTTCTTTATTTATTTATTTTACTCATGACCTACAATATATTACCCCACATGACGTAAGAATTAAATGTCCACTTGACAAAAATATACTTTCGGTTATATTTCCTCAAAGGCATTCCGAATGCTCAGTCAATGGGACGCATATATATATAATTGCAGTCATAAACAAAAATCAATATTCAATTGCAATCGGTGCATAGCGACCGACTATGACTATGTGTAACATGATCAGTTCAATGCACGATGGTATCGCTTGGTGACGGCTGATCATTTTCAACACAATCCAATGTAGGTCGATATGCGTCGAGTTCCTGAATGTTTACATTTCATATATTATTGTTATTGTTTATATTTGTTTATTGTTTTGTTTTGGTTTTAGGTTTTACACACAACAAGATATCGACTTTAAAAATGCCAAAAAAATACACATTTGTCCATTAAATATTATTTAGACAATATAAGAGCTTGTGCAGATATTTTTTTTTTCTTGAAATCTATTCATGAGTTCCTGAGAAAATTTAAAATCAAAATAACGAAAAAATATTTTTGTATTGCAAAAAGCCAAGTTATTAAAAGACTTTTAGAGAAAATTTCATAAAAAATTATCGGTTCCTTTTTGAGTAAATTCGAATTTTCAATTTTTACCAAACAAATTGTATTCTTGATCTAAAAAAATGCCTAACGCGGATTTGCTTAAAACCTTAACTTATAAGTTTGAACTCAGTCGACCCAATGGTTTAGGCTGTAGGGTGTATGGGCAAGGACAGGCAGACAGACGGAATCACTGGAGCCACTTTTTACGACTTCTCTACATCTTAATGTAATGTCTGATTAAAATCTCGACTTCGAATTGTTTTACAAATGCAAATTTGCCATATAGTTCCTATATGTCGCAAGTACAAATAAAAATTAAAGCGAACGAATTCATTTCAAACAAAGGTCTAATAAAGATTGAAGTTGGTCTATTTGTATATACCATTCGTTCAGTTTTTGTTTTCTAGAATATGGTCTTTACAAACAAATTGAAAATATTGCTAAGAAAACTGGCGAGAAAACTACAAAAAAGAAAAACAAATCTTAGGGGTATTAGGTGAAAAGAAGTGAGAAGTCGTGTATAATACTTACAAAATGTGTGTCCAATGGGATCGCTTACGCTCTAAAGTGCAGAAGTGTCGAATAAACAGCAAATGGTTCTGGAAGCAAATTGCTTTTTCTATCGAGCTTTCAAAATAAGTGTCATTGGAAACGAGCGTAGGAACCGACACGGTGAAGATAATGGGGTTTTACGAACATATTTACAAATGACGAGAAATGTGTATTACATTTTGGTCATGCAAAAATTAAATACGTCGAATATATTCAATACAGTGACTAGTTAAAATTCCTGGAGAAGTTGCTGAGACTGTCCCAGTTGGCTTTCGCATGTTGCAAAACAATTCTCAAAGGGGTTTATACTTCAACTGGGTTTACTTGCAGGCATGACGCTATGATCTGATATGCCTAGAAGCGATCCTAAATTAATAAGGATCAGAGCTTAAAAACGAGTATATTATTGTCTTAGCCTGGACCTGGAAGGTCAGGAATCACTGTGTGGGAAATTATATATAATATCCTAGAAATAGTCGGATAGTGCATATAACTCCTTGGAAGTTAAATTACTATCCAAAGTTAGGCTGTAATAAGCAAAACGAGTCTGAATGATGCGCTTTCAGCCACATATAACTCCATTTTCGGGGCTGTAACTGGGATTCTGATAATAATGATACAAGTTCCGTTTGTAAATCTAATAAGGTTTTTATTGAGTTTGAACCGGTCATGACGTCATGAACGTAGACGTCGTGAAGTAAAATCCAAGCCGGGTTTGGGTATCTGGAGTCATAGTCTGTAGCGAGTTGTTAAAGAACACGAACCGATAAAAATGGAGCCAACGCAGGTCCATAAGTAACCGTTCGGAGGCGATAATGTTCAATGTCTTTGCTTGTCCTCTCTTCAAACTATTCGCTGATAGTCTCTATCATTTAAATATACCCAGATCTGTCGAAACATTTTGACGATATCCGCGGTAAACACAAACCGATGTTGACGGAATCTTAAACATACACCGAACAAATCACGTTGTAGGCATGGACCTATAATACAACGCAAAGCTTTGTAGTCGAGCTATCTGGCTTTAACACTGAGTGGTGAGGCAAATAGAATTGACACGACCGGTTTTTATCGATTTCCGAACCAGGAATCAGTTCCATATGACCTAAGTCAAGATATTTCTTCATAAATGAAACATATTGTCGGTGTAACTCTGGATAATTGCTAAATCGTCTTTCCATAGTATAAAGACGCAAAACTGCGGACTGAAGGGTACTTTCAAACTTAGGTGCCTGATTCTTAAATGGAAGTGAAACAACGTATTTTTTTTATATACATCATGTTGCACTCAGTTTGCATTTAGAATTTTATAATTATTTTTCACTTTTGACTTCAGACTTAAATTTTAATTACAATTTTGCTGAAGCTAATTTTGAATGCAATTTATGATTTTCTGGATGGTACAAATTGGCAAACATTGTTCACCAATATAGATTTAAATGAGTGCTATAATTTATTCATAAATGTTCTTAATATTGTGATGGACTTATATATACCCAAAATTAAGAAAATCAATAACCAAAGACCTGTGTGGTTCAATAAAAGAATCATAAATCTTAATAACTTAAAAAATAAGGTTTACAAGCAATTTCGCAAGTTTAATAATGATCGTGAACAATATATAATTTTACAAAAAGAATTCGATACTTTAAATAAATTTCTATACAATCAATATCTGTTTTGTGTTGAGTGTGATTTAAAAACAAATAGCAAAAGTTTTTGGAGGTTTATAAATAATAAAAAACAATCAAATGGCATTCCCAACCGTAAGCGCCATGACGGCATTACATCATCTGACATCTCTGTTGTATGTACATAACTTGTTTGCTAAACATTTTCAGTCGCTTTATTTAGACAGTTGTCCTAATATACCTAATGCTACAAACATAAACTCTTCAAATACTCCTATTAATATAGGTAGTTTAAGTTTTTCCACTTCTGAGATTGAGTTAGCGTTGTCTAAGCTTAAGGGTGATAAGCGACGTGATATTGATGGAATTTCACCAATCATTTTACGAATGTGTGCGAAAGCATTGGCTGTTCCTTTAAAAATTATTTTTAATCGTTCACTTGCAAATGGCGAGTTTCTAAATACTTGGAAACGTTCAACAATCACACCTATTTACAAATCAGGTGGTAGGCAAGATGTTTCAAACTATCGTCCAATTTGTAAAATTGCTACGATTCCTAAATTTTTTGAAAAGTTAGTCTATGACAAATTAACTCCTTCTCTTAAAGCAATGATTTCACCATACCAACATAGTTTTGTAGCTGGTAGATCCACTGCAACTAACCTCACTATTTTTAGTAATTTATGTCCGATTTTATAAACAAACACTAAAAGCACTTTTATCTAAAAGCTTTTTAAATTTTATCAGGCCTTTACATTTTTTCAGTTTCACCAAGCTTGAAATGGGAAATTTCAGGGATATTTTTGTTAAAATAGAGTTCTTTTCACAACCCTGTACAAATAACACTAATTTTTTCTTTCTATTAAGCGAATTGTGTGAGAAAAAATAAGAAAGCATTATATGTTGAAATACATGACAAGAATCGCAAAATACAACAATGTAAACTTCTTCAAAATCAAAAATCGTGTGTCGTTCAAAAATAAAATATGAAAATCTTCTTCAGATAAAGATGACCAATCTAATATTCTAATTAAAAATTAAAATCATAAAAATGATATTATAAAAATGCAATGTTGAATTTGTTTACCTATTCATTCTGTATCTCCAAGTATTGAGAACACAAATTTTACAAAACAAAACATCAGCTGTCAATCTGTCACATTAGTTTTGAAATGACACTTTTAAAATTTAATGAGCCAAAAATGGGCATTTAGTTTTAAAAGGTGTTTAAAAGCTTGTTTACTTTAAAAACGCTTGGTGAAACCAAAATATCCCATTTTACGGTATAAAATCCTGTTAAATGTATAAAAGCTGTTTATGAAATTGGGCATTAGTCTTGAATGCACTTGAGAAAGGTTATCAGTATGATGTTGTCTATACTGACTTTTCTAAAGCATTTGACAGAGTCAATCATGATGCTTTACTTATGAAGATAAATAAAGTAGGTTTTACTCAAACTTTTTAAAATGGCTAAATTCATACTTAAGGGATCGTATTCAGTACGTTCGTATAAATAACATTATTTCTGCACCGGTATATGTTACGTCGGGTGTCCCGCAAGGAAGCCATCTTGGTCCTCTTCTTTTTTTGTTGTTTATAAACGACATTCCTGATATGTTTTTAAATTCAAAGTGCTTGATGTACGCAGATGATCTTAAAGTATTTCGTTGTATAAAATCTGAACATGATTGTTTTGTTCTGCAACAAGATCTTGATCTTTTATCGGACTGGTGTTTAGCTAACTGTTTACATTTGAACATTTCCAAATGCCAAAGCCTAACGTTTTCTCGAAACCGTTGCCCAATTAATTTTATCTATAAAATCAATCATATGCCATTGTCCGTTATAACCTTTAAAAAAGATCTTGGTGTGATTTTTGACAAAAAACTTTACTTTGTAAAGCATATCGATTTTTTAGTTGCTAAAGGCAGTTCAATGTTAGGTTTCATATTGCGAAACTCAAAGGAGTTTTCCGATCCACACACCTTAAAGTGTTTATATTTTGCGTTTGTAAGGTCTAATCTTGAATACTGCAGTGTAATCTGGAATCCTTCATATTTTGTTCATTCATTTAGAATCGAAAACAAACTATCGGCCGATAAAAAGTCTGCAGTCTGCGGGGGCTCTTATCCTGTCTAATTTGTTGAGTAACTGGGTATTAATGCTGTTCTGCTTCTTGTTGGACTGTATTAGTTCTTGTAGCTTAAGATTGATTCTAACTGCATCATCATGGTCTGGACTGCTGGAGATCCATTTCCAAAGAGTGCCTATTTCATAAACTCCCTATTCCTGATGGAAAGTTCATTAATTAGTTTGTCTGCCATTTCCGATTCCTGGTAAATAACTTTGAGAAGTTCCTTTTTAGCTTTAAATCTGTCTAATATTTCGAAATAGGTTGTTAAATTTATAACGTGATAGATTTCTCCAAAGTCTTCGTAAACTGCTGCTTTTCCATCTTCTAAATAAACTCCTCATTGGACTTATTCTTTTTGCAGATTTCACATGTAGCGTTTATTGAAATGATTTGTTTGAAAGCGTTGGGCCAGTAGCATTTATTAATAACTTGTTCATACACCTCTTAAGTTTTAATATGGGCTTGTGTTCTTATTGTTCT
>OV049924.1:217671907-217800202 GCA_920104205.1 Eupeodes latifasciatus | reverse complement strand
GTCCAACTCACTCTTCATTAAGACGTCCAAGTTATGTTTTGTAAAAATGTATTATTTGTGCGATAAATATTAAAGTAATTTAAATTTAATAAAATAACGTCATGAACTTAAACTTTGTTGTTTAATTGTGTTTAATAAAACACGAACTTTTACTATATTCTCAAATGATTCACTCTCCGGTAGCTCATACGAAATCGATATTTGTTCCTTAGCATTGGTTTGTAAAATACCATTTCAATCAACTTGAAGATATTCTGTATCGTCTTCTTCACAGTTTGAACATTTAGATTTGAATACAAATTTCATAGCTATAACTTTTGCTAGAACATTATTAACATTTCTTGCTCTTATCTTTCCAAATAAATTTTCTAAGGGATCTTGGTTAAATTTGTTAATATTTAAATAATATAAATCATTATGGTCTATATATAATGCATTTTGTATTTGCAAAATGCTCTCAATACTTAAGGCAAAACCTTTGAAACAAAACGCTTTGCTTCTTGAATTAATAGGCTGAATGTTGAGAATATATGTTTTCATTTCTCTTATGAATATTAGATTTTGATCATTTTTTTAATAGCTGGTTTTCTATTTAAAAGGTCGAAAAGCCAGTTTATTTTGTTTATAAAATTAGCTGTTGGTTTTGCAAAATGCGCTATATTTATGGGAAATTTATTTAGACCTAATAAAGCTTCAATTCCACAAGCTACATATCTACTTAGAACTTGTGCCGCCAACTTTACATTCATTTTTTGAAATTCTGTTGGGTCAATATGTGCCGATGTTAATTTTGGACAAATTTGTGTTGCATTTAATCTTTCAATAAATTATTACTAATGCTTTTTAAAAGATGAGGAATATCATACATACCATACATTTTTTGTAGTTTGTAAGCAAAGTTACAACTTTTGTCATCTAGACATAATTTACTAAACAAACTTCTATTTGTAGGCCCTTGATCGCAGCAAATAGCTCGTACATTTAATTTTAATTCTTCGCATATATCCAAACAGTTATGCACTTCTACCTCAAGTTGTTATAGAACAAAAAAATGTTTTCTAATTTAGTGATTCATGGTCGTTTTAATTAGCATGCTTATAACTTAAATACATATCTGTACCTATTTATGTCTACCCGTGTGAAGCCGGGACGGGCCGCTAGTTGAATTTATAAATTAAATTGAATAAAGAAAGATATTGACTTTAAAGTTGTTTCATCCCATAAAAATATTGTTGTTAATGTTTTGTAACATTTTAAGACAATGTTTATTTTAGAGAAACCAAACTTCTTTCAAAATATATTAATTTAACTTTTCGATACATCTATTTCCACAGAAAACAGCTTAAATGTATATTTTTGCATACTTACTTACTAATACAATTTTTCCAAACAAAAAAAATAAATTTTGAAAAATTTAAGTGGGCATCAATAGTAAGTTATCAGTGTGGGTCACATCCGAGCCTCTTTTTTGTATCGAAATTATTTACATGAGTACCTACCTAGACCTATACACCTGTTTAAATTCACAAAATACGCAACTTACGTTTTGCATAGGACAACAAAGAAACAATCAACAAACAACAAAAAGACCGAAATTGAAACTTACCCTTTTGTCATATATATCTATGGATACATGACATACACACATGCGTTCAATATACATAGGTATGTATCAAAAAAAATCAAAATAAGGAAGGCAACCAAAACTAAGCCTCATACGCGCACCAGCGAAGCACATACATTTGCATCAGTGTTACCATAGGAATCCATACAAATTATTTTTAAAATGTCTTGCACCTTACTCATCTTCTTTTCCTTTCTTAAATGTATTTCTTACATACATATGTATATTGTTTTATTTGAAATAGTAAAATATGACATGGAAAAATTAATAACTATGGTTTTTATTTTCATATTCAATAATAAATAGCCTAAATAGCATAAAATACCTACATCGCTTGAACAATAAGAACTGAAATATGGTAACATCGGGACCAAAACATCATCGAAACCAAAACAGTTTCTGTTCTTCTTTGTCTCTATGGACATTGACTTGAGAGAAAAAACAACTTTAGAATTGTTTATAGTTAGACACATAGCTTTGAACAGGCATACTGGCAAGCCAATATGTGAAATCAAAAACAGCTTTTTGTGCTTGACGATCAACCGACAAAAAGCTTTTTGTCGGTTGATAGCCAAGGAGTAGTGAAAAAAATATGGGACATTTTCTTCTATGGGGATGAGACATCTGTATAGTTTCTTATCTGTGACTATATGAAGACAAAAACACTCTAGAAAAGATATAAATCCTCGGTAGCCATATTGGTTTGCATACAAGCTAAACCGGAACCTGGCCTCATAAAATATTTCTTAGTGTGCGTGTAATTTCTTCTCTAATTTATGAAATTTCCCCTAAAATCTCAGTAAATGTGTCTATGTATGCGTGAAAACACGTCAATTTTACTCGTTGAATTCTTCCACATTACAAATACAACAATGTGGCAAGAGTACGATAACTTAGGCGACCAGATATTATAACGGAATTTTTTAGAACAGTAAAAAATAAGCATTTTTTACTATGGGAGGGGGGTCTATCTCCCCCCGTTTAGGCAGGAGGGGCAATTTAAAAAAATTATTACTTAAAATGGAAAAAAATTCTTAAAAAATAACGGTGATTCCTACAATTAAGTTGTATACATTTTTTTAAAGCCAACATTCTGTTCTATTAGCCAGTTTTTAAATCAAGTCAAAACTATGCGTAGTTTTTGAAAAATTTAATTTTAAACTCAAAATTTGAGTAAAAAAAGTTAAAAAAAGGTTTAAAGTGTAACTTTTTCAATACTTCAAGATTATCTACCATTGTTTTTATTTCAGAATTTATTACTCTTATTTGTTTTTGATCAAAAATTGAAAACTAGATGATTTTATGTCTTTTAGTTTTTGAGAAAATTGAAAATAAAAATTTAATTTTAAACTTAAAATTTGAGTAAAAAAGTTAAAAAAAGGTTTAAAGTGTAACTTTTTCAATACTTCAAGATTATCTACCATTGTTTTTATTTCAGAATTTATTGCTCTTATTTGTTTTTGATCAAAAACTGAAAACTAGATGATTTTATGTCTTTTAGTTTTTGAGAAAATTGAAAATAACCACAACTACTATTTTAATTTAATTCTTTTTTTTTTGCTTGAGTGGTCTTATTTTGATAGTAATAATGGTATTTGCATTTGTACATACACGCTTCAGCTTCGTCTTCGTCTGCGTTACGTTGGGAATGCTTCGAGGTTGCTTTGAATGACATTTCTATTATTTCATCCCTCCAAAGAGCAAATATTTTGTTTGTTTACATTTTTTTACATCTGTTGAGCTGTCAGACGAAGCAAATGTTCAGAAAATTGAACTAGAGCTTCCGTTTAGAGTCACATTACGTTACATTACGTTCTTTTCCTTACGATTGCCAAACGATACGTGAGGTCGAAGCTCCATTGTGATAGCATGCATTGAATTCCTATGGCTGAACTCGTAAACGTCAGGCGAAGCCGAAGCTGAAGCGTGTATGTGATTCAGCCAAAACCCATTTGTTTACATTGTTGTATTTGTAATGTGGACAAATTCAACGAGAAAAATTGAAGTGTTTTCACGCATACATAGACACAATTACTGAATTTTTAGGGGAAATTTCATAAATTAGAGGAGAAATTACACGCACACTAAGAAATACTTTATGAGGCCTGTTTCCGGTTTAGCTTGTAGGCAAACCAATATGGCTACCGAGGATTTATATCTTTACTAGAGTGTTTTGGTATATAATAACAGAAATAACGATCGGTAGGGGAAATTATATAAAGTAAGAATAACGTTCGGTTTACGGTATTTTATATAATGACAATATGTGTGTTTTCAAGATTGATAGTAAACGAATAACAATGTAACAATATAACGATAGACACTGATAGCATGCAATATCTTAACATATGTATATAATATATAACTACTACACTATCTACATATCTATCTGTCTATCTATCTAACTTTATTTACAGGTTACTATTTTATATAATGACAATATGTGTGTTTTCAAGATTGATAGTAAACGAATAACAATGTAACAATATAACGATAGACACTGATAGCATGCAATATCTTAACATATGTATATAATATATAACTACTACACTATCTACATATCTATCTGTCTATCTATCTAACTTTATTTACAGGTTACTAATTATGCATCTATTGATCTATCTATCTATTTATCTTTCTATCAATACCTACTTATACAAGTATACTTACATTTTTGTTTTGTTGGTTTTCATTTTTAGCAGCTCCATTCCGAGTATAGGAGCACTTATCGTTGGCATGAATTCACTGGCAACTCACGACCAGAGGTAGTGCGCAGAGCTCCCGTTCCGAATCAATTTGGTATGTTAAATTTGTTCGCAAACTGCTTATATTTTTCTAAGAATAATTTGAAAAGCAATAGTTTGCTCGACGAATCAATGAAGATTCTTGTCTGCCCATAGGTCCAACCAATGAGCCACCATTGCCAAGAAGAAAGAAGTGTCCTGAGTTAGCGTACAAGTCGCATGAATTCATTAAAGGATCTGAGCAAACATCAGACTCACGTAACAATGTTATTGCTAACCGTGCAAGGGTAAGATTATAGACTTTTGTAAATAATATAATTACTTAGATCATAATTCGAATGTTAAACACATCCGGTAATATGTGTTCCGTTTTTAAAACAAATGCGTCTTTACTATATGACAAAAGACGGAGTGGAATTTAATTTTATTGGTTCTTAAGGCTCCTTTACATCATGAAACATCAGAGGATGTTTGAACACTCATAACTTTTTTGTTTTTAATTTAATTCTATGAAATTAATAATCAGTGCACGGAATTCAATTTTCTGTTAAATTTGTGTGTTTTCATTATTATTTTTTCTGGAAATAATTTATAAACCTGGCGAATCTATTTTGTTCAATAATTTTTTTATTTCAATAAGAATATATCTATATATAGTTATACTTTGAGGTTGGAGACGTTGGTATAGTTCTACGTGGCATTTGACGCATATGTTATTTGTGTAGTGATGGGAACAATATCTTCCGTAGCAATAATGCCTCTCCAATTTAGCTCGTGCGTGAGTCGTGAGCCGAAGAAACGAAGAATTTAAAAAAATATAGATTTTCGAAAGAGAATATCATACAAATAATTGGAATTATTTTGTTATATTTTAGTTGTTATGACAACAAGCTGATTTTATAGACATTTTAGTACTTTTTTTGATATAAGCATTGTATAACTAAAATTTATAGCAGAATTTTTTATAAATAAGAATTTTCGCAACGTTACATAGAGCCTACATAAATCCTTATTCACTGTATAACTATTCATCTGTTTAGCGAATTCTATTAAATAAGACTGTAAATCAATAAAGTTTTATTTTATAACAACTAGCTGACCCGGCCAAGCGTTGCCGTGGCTTACGTTTTTGTCATATTACATTGCTGTTAACTATTAAAGGGGAACAGAGGGAGAACATCAGACATGGGCACCACTATTCTTTTTTACATAGATTCTTATCACTAGTAGTTGCCATTTATCATCCGTTAGCTTTCGATTGGGCTTGCCAAAGTCGTCAACGGCAACTCGATGACATGTCTGCCCTAGGGATGTTTTAAATCTTTTACACCAAGCCCCTTCGGGTTTTATTTATTCGTCACAATAGCTATATCATACCAGTTTTTGACTGGGCTGTAACTACTATACAAAATTATGTTAAAAATTCGTTTTTGAACATTAAGGTATGATTGACTTCTTACCTTGATGTTATTCGCATTTGCCTTTAAGTTTTTTAGAAAAAAAAGGTAAGCCAGATTCCTTATGCATAGGTAGCCTGAAAATTTGCTTGAAAAAATATCTTTTCATATTTTTTAGTTATTCTTAATGTTCATAATCGTAAATTTATCGTAGCGTTGAAGACTTAACAGTTGGAAACTGTATCAACAAACTTCTTTTTTTGTTTTCTATTTAGTATGTTCATGAACTTTTAAGTTATGTGTAAGTATATAACCAAGATATTGAAACTCATCCACAACTTCGATAATATCGTCGCCAAAAGTCCTGTTGCGACGATAACTTACAGATCTGTTGCATGATCTTGAAATCATACTATATTGGTTTTTATGAAAGCAAGATTCAAGTAAATTCAACTTTTCATCTTGGTAACGAACTTAACACCACCATTAGAATGCGCTAAGAAAATATTAGAATGCTTTTTAAAAATTAGTTAACTTCCTTTCCAAAAGCCTTGGAAATCTTTTTGAAAGAGTAGAACAATATATTCCATCTTTTATGAAGCAAATGAATATAACATCAAACATTTTAGACGTGTTTTGTCTAACGCGTTTTAAAATAAGACCAGTCCCTGATGAATTAATAGAAAGATTACCCCAGGATGAAAAACCCAATTGAAAAAGATGTTACCCCAAGCCAAGGAAACTTACGCTTAAAGCGCCGCCTTTAATTTTGTTTGACTTACTATTTACGAAGTCATTTTTCAAACTTGCCTGCCACGATAAGATATAATTTGTTGTACTAATTTGAAAGGTTTAAGACTTCTAATTCAAATTTTTCTTAGCCTGGGGTAGCGAATCACCCCGTGTGGGTTAAAGCAATCTTATCCGAACATAAATTAGGGCTGCTATTTAAAAGGTTCTTACCAGCTTCAACAGGTAATAACATTTTGTTGAGTTATTCTCGAGAAGGTTAAGTCAAGCTGATATTTACTTTATGTTGGTAATGGTGAGGGAAAATAGCTTAGTGGTCATCGTCACTTTTTGCCTTTCCGCACCCTTGACATTTGTATGATGTTGTATTGTAAGCTATGGACAACACGATAAAAGAAAAATGATCACCTCATTTCCGTTTATCAGAAAACCACTGTCTATGAAGAGGTTTATAAGAAGTTTTAAAAGATGGAAAACGTCAGCAAAAAAAAAATTTTACATATGTTTATAATTCGAAAACTTTAAGTTATAGAAAAGGTAAGGAATGATCTAACTGACTTAAACGTATAACCACGGTTTTCAGGTGTGATATTTAGTTTACTGTATGGTTCCCCCCTTTCAAATCTCTGACCATACCAACTTCTGTATAGACACAGTCTTCAGTGGCACTTACAATGTCTTTCAACATAACCTTCGTTAATTTGCCGTCAAAAAAGTAATAATTTGGATGCTTGGATTACTCATAAGTCCTTGAGAGAAAAAATAATTCATGAATTTAGATTAGTGTAATAATCTTACCTCGCAACACCGCTACCTGGACGTAACTGGCTGGAGTGGTATCTGTCGGCTTTTCATAGCAATATTTCTTCAAAAAGCTGACGATGCACACTTAATATTTTCACCACTGGCTAATGTAATTTTTTTTAGCTTTACGTTGAACCGTTCTTATAGTCTTAAATACGTTGCAGCAATATTTACCCTGTTATTTAGAATAGAGCAATCATTTATATGTATTTATAACAATTTGATTGAAATAATACTTTGCGCTAGCTATAACCTGATTCCAAGGTGTTAAAAATTGTAAAATAATAGTGTATTTTTGAGTTCAATTATCCTCATCTGTTCTTCACAAAAACCTGGTATATAATGAAAGACCATGACATAAGGGTGAAAACAAACTAGGGTTGCCTACTTTTATCCTGGTCCTATTGGAATGGCTCAAAGAGGTGAGTCTGTTATTTAACTGAATTTGGTGTTAAACGAACGGTTATTTAATTCAATAACAATGTATGGTTAGCTAACCAAAACTTGGTTTGATAGCATAGTGTAGCTTAACCAAAAATTGGCCTAACCTAGGGTTGGCTGAGTTTTTAATTTTAACACTAAAGTAAGCAAAGAAAATGTATCACATTTGTTATAGAGCCCTTCCCGCCAATTTATCGTAAGCGCCAAAATAAATTTTATCGTAAACGACAAATCAAAAGCTTACTGCCTTGAAACAACTTGTACTCATAGTCAATATTGGAAATTATTAATTATGCTTAATTTCAGACATGACAATAGTCTTTAAGGCTCTATGTATAACTAGCTAATTTTAATAATTAAGTTGTCTTTCTTATTGAAAATGTCGCTTACGATAAAATGGCGGGAAAGGCTCGTTATTGAGTCTGTCTTTGTTTAAAATAAAAGCGCATTAAAACGACATAGAGTTGAATTACCAAATGCAAGCAACCCTGGATTATGCCAAGATTTGATATGCAACCATATATTGATTAAAATAAAATAAAATAAACCTTAGTTTAACAGGTACTATCACTTCATATATTCGGGAAAGTACTGGCGACCATAAGCACATTACGTCTATTACATTGTTATAACTGAAAAAAGGCTTCTTCCGGTCACACAAATATAAAGAACACTATTGATATAGACATGCACACTCAAACATACTATTCAAAGCCTTACGTAGATCTTAACTCAGTAGCTCTAACTGAAATCCTTGCTATGAAGGAATGGATAGAAACACAATCATAAAAACAAATCATTATCGATCTTTACGGATGGTTCCGAAACGGGGAAGGAATAGGGTCTGGTATGTTTTCAAATAATCCTTCCCTAGAAAGATCAATAAAGCTTTCATACTGCTGCAGTGTCTTTTAGGCAGAAGTAGTAAGGGTTCCTCAAGCCTTCTCTGACAATTTGGAAAATAAAAACATAGACATGGGTTTTTATCGACAGCCAAACAACAACCAAAAACATATTCACCACTATCGCAAAATCAAAAGTGGTTAAACATTGCAGTAGCGAGCTTCGTTCACTAAGCGAAGCCAAAAAGGTTACGCTTTATTGGGACCCAGGGCACTGTGACATTTATATAAATGAAAAGGCAGACAAAAAGGACAACAACAAATCAATGCTTCATCCTAGCCATATTGTATCAATGATTTACAAGTCACTAGAACAATTAAATAAGCTTTTCCAGTAAAGTTTCATTGAAAGAACACGTGGTCGGCTTTTGAAACTTGTCGAGTGAGATGTTTTTTTTTCGGCCTTGCTGATGCATCAACCCGTGGCATAATGGTTAGTGATCATTAGACCTCGGATTTTGCATATTTGCATATTTTTCATCTGATTGATACCAAACTTTATATTTAGACGTTTTATCGTTTAAATATAACAAATTGTAATGCATATCGAAAATATGCAAATTATATGCAAAAAATATGCAATAAAATATGCCAAAAATATGCAAAATATATGCAACATATGCAAAAAATATGCAAAATATGCAAAATATATGCAAACGAATTTCATGGAAAAATGTAATTCCACTCGTTAAATATTAAAGTTAGAGCAATACAGAAGATTATTTTCTTAGTTTAAAAGTAATCAACATATTATTGTATTGTTCAAGCAAATAAATAAAAAAAAAGAAATTAGGTGGTGCAACAGTCCATGAAGAACCAGGGTCTAGTGACTTACAACTCTCAACTCCTGTGTGCGAGTAATTGCAGGGATGGAGGGGACCTACAGTTTATATGCCGATTCCGAACGGCTAATTCGAGAAAGCACTTTTCATGACAAGAATTACTCTTGGAGAATTTGTCAATTCCTCGCAAGAGGCAGTACCCGTGAAAAAAACTTTAGGTGGCACAGGCAGGGATCGAACCCAAGACCTCTCGCATGACAGTCCAACGCACTAACCGTCATGCCACGGGTACCACGTATTGTTCAAGCAAGCCCGACTTAAAACCAGGGCAAAGCTTTTGTTGTTGTAACGCAAAGCAAAGCGCACCCAAAAAAGTGGGTCATCGGACAATTTAAACATTTTCTATTCCATATAGTAAGAATCCCTTTTATGCCACAACTATTCCTCTGAAAAGTTTTTACTGGTGAATATACATATGTTAGAATATTTGAAATTAAAAAAAATCAATATGTTTTTTTTCCCAAAAAAAAAAAATCAAAATTTGTATAATGCTGTAGAATATTGGTATATTTATAGAGGGTTGTCTACCTTTGACTTAATCTTCCAAACCATACGTTCGAAAAGGCTTTTTCTGTCACATAATGTGGTGTAGGACTCACTTTTGGCTCTCCTCTTATTAAGCATCCGATAACCCATTATTTTTGTACAACGACGATATGCATTTACTTAAGTTTAGTAAGGAACACAATTCTTAATTTGTATTTTAGGTTCTTGAAACACTGAATCCAGAAGATGCTGAATGAATAAGGCTAGCAAAAGGGCTGATAAAAAATCCCCAGCTATATCGGGATTTTATCTATATAAAATCGAATTTCGAGATCATAACTTCCTTGGAAGCAAAGGGTCTACCATTAGCAAAGTCAATACATTTATTTAAAGAAGCTGAAAATATTATTCATAACATACATAACTGGTGATTTGGGAGAAGATTTAAAAGAGAAATTTAAAGCCATTTTGCAAAGAAATCCAGATTTTAATATCATTTCAAAAATAAATAATATTTTGAATCTCAATACTGAAGATTTGTCTGGAATTGAATCCGTCACAAATGAAAATAATTATAATTAAATATAAATTTTCTCCAATTACTTCATGCGACGCGACGTTGAAAGAAGCTTTTCCGCTTACAAAATGGTTTTTGGAGAGGGGGAGAGTACGATAACTTAGGCGACAAAGTTTAATGACGGATTTGTATGGAACAGTTAAAAACAAGCATTTTTTACTATGGGAGGGGGGGGGGGTCTATCTCCTCCCGTTTAGGCGGTAGGGGCAGTTAAAAAAAATATGTACATTAAATGGAAAAAAAATAATTAAAAAATAACGGTAATACCCTCAATTAAGTATAACCTTTTTTGAAGCCAACACTTTTGTCTATTAGCTTGTTTTTAAATCAAGTCAAAACTATGCATAGTTTTTAAAAAAAATTGTTTTAAAGTCAAAATTTGTGCAAAAAAAGTTAAAAAAAAAGGTTTAAAGTGTAATTTTTCAAAACTTTCAAATTATTTACTGTTTTTTTTTTAGAATTCATTGCTCTTATTTGTTTTTTATCAAAAACTGAAAACTAGATGACTTTATGTCTTCTTGTTCTTGAGAAAATTGAAAATTACCAAAATAAATATTTTAATTAAATTACTTTTTCCTTGCTTAAGTATTAAAGTAGTCTTATTTTGATAGTAATAATCGAATCTGGATTAAGATATACCTAGGGTAAATTAATTTTTCTTAAATCCAGCTTATTTAAATGCAAAAAAAACTTTGCATGCACCCCATCTTGCACCCTCCCCACCTTGCACACACTCCAACTTGCACCCACCCCAAATCCTATAGTGTGCCCAAGCAGGGGGGTTGCAGGGGGGCAGCATGCCCCCCCTTACAGATGCCACTGTTGCATACACCCAAACTCGCGCACACCTTACTGTTGCATACACCCAAACACGTATTACGCATACGCAAATACCAATATTACTATCAAAATAAGACCACTCAAGCAAAAAAAAAGAATTAAATTAAAATAGTAGTTGTGGTTATTTTCAATTTTCTCAAAAACTAAAAGACATAAAATCATCTAGTTTTCAGTTTTTGATCAAAAACAAATAAGAGCAATAAATTCTGAAATAAAAACAATGGGAGATAATCTTGAAGTATTGAAAAAGTTACACTTTAAACCTTTTTTTAACTTTTTTTACTCAAATTTTGAGTTTAAAATTAAATTTTTATTTTCAATTTTCTCAAAAACTAAAAGACATAAAATCATCTAGTTTTCAGTTTTTGATCAAAAACAAATAAGAGTAATAAATTCTGAAATAAAAACAATGGTAGATAATCTTGAAGTATTGAAAAAGTTACACTTTAAACCTTTTTTAACTTTTTTTACTCAAATTTTGAGTTTAAAATTAAATTTTTCAAAAACTACGCGTAGTTTTGACTTGATTTAAAAACTGGCTAATAGAACAGAATGTTGGCTTTAAAAAAATGTATACAACTTAATTGTAAGTATCACCGTTATTTTTTAAGAATTTTTTTCCATTTTAAGTAATATTTTTTTTAAATTGCCCCTCCTGCCTAAACGAGGGGAGATAGACCCCCCCTCCCATAGTAAATTATTTATTAATTATTTTTAACTGTTCTAAAAAATTCCGTTATAATATCTTGTCGCCTAAGTTATCGTACTCTTGCCTTGGAGAGAAACGTCAAAGCCTCTCAATTAATAATTTAGAGAAAATTGTGGTTATATATTGAAATACCAATTATCTTGAATAATGTTTAAACCGATAAAATATTGTATGTATTAAGTACCTATCAGTTGCTCTTTTTTAATATCTGACAATAATAAATAAAATTTCAATTTGTATGTATGTATGTACATATATGTATGTATATATAACCCTCTGAATCGCTTTTATATTGTTTTTGATTTGTTTAACACAGGAAATGTTTGCATATTTAGCATATATTTTGCATGTTTTGCATATTTTTTGCATATGTTGCATATATTTTGCATATTTTTGGCATATGCATTTCATGCAAATATGCAAAAAAAATTAAAATATGCATTCCGTTTTCAACTCTATTTTCAACGAAACGAACTTTGGTGTCATCAGAATTTAGCTATCTTAATCCTTCAAAAATATGCAAATATGCTAAATCCGAGGTCTAGTGATCATGATTGTCATGCTAAAAGTCTTGGGTTCAATCCCTGCCTTTGCCACCCAAGATTTTTGTCACGGGTGCTGAATCTTGCGAGGAACTGACAAATAGGCACTGTTACCTGAAGAATAATTCTGACTTTTTTCATTTCAAAAAGGTATCATTAATCTCTGTACGATTTACCGTTTCGATTTTTGTTTCCTATTATGAAGAAAAATCGTAAAAGGTTTTGAAATGCAATTGGCCAACGATAAAAATCAGTACAATGGCAATTAGTGTTTTTTTTAATTGCACTTTAATAAGTTTATTTTTGGGCTCCTCGATAACTTTTAGTTTTTTTTTTTTTTAGATTTATTAAACATTATAGACTTAATTAGTCTGCATTTAAATATGTTTTGAGTGAGCTGAAGAGGAAATTACCTCCGACAGTAAAGTCATTATCATTAACACCGGAGGTGAAGTTGGCGGATGGTTCTAGACTTCTTGCTAAAGGTGCTTATCACCAAGAAGTGGGACAAGATTTTAATATTTGCATGGCTAAGAGTGCCTTTACAGTTGTCCTTGCGGAAGTTCTTGGGATTTTAAAAGAACATTTAGTGCCAAAGTAGATCAATCTACAAATGGATGGTAATGAAAAACGTGAGGCTAGAGCATAAATGTATAAAAAATGTAGGATCCCCGATGTGGTTATGTGCATCGATGGGACACAAATCAACATATTTTAACCCACTGGGGACAATACGCACCTCTTTTTTAATCGAAAGGGATTTTTCAGCCTCAATGATGATTGTAAAATTCACTGTTAATAATTAACTGAATATGATTATTGTTTAATTGTTCAGATATGTCACCACATGCATAGGATTCGGTACGTGGATGGCAGATATCCGGGATCTAGGCATGATTCTTTTATAGGGGGACACAGTGAAGTTTTCTTGTTTTTTAGAAATTTGTATGATAATGGGGTCAATGGGGACAGAAATACACGATTGCTTGGTAAGCATATTTATTGTAAGAATCATAACCAAGTTATACAAGCCTTTAGATTTCCTTTTAAGGAGATGCTGGTTATCCATTGTCACCTTGGCTGATAACCTCTTTTAGAAGCACTGGTGTGAACACTCAAAAGAACCGGTTAAAAAAAAAGTCATAGCAGTGGGCGTAATGTCGTGGAACTTTTGATGTGTGGAAGAATTGGTGTCGATGCTGCCTGGGTGCTCTGTAGCTACACTACTCACCTACTACTGTGTAGATAATAAACGTTGCAGCAGCTTTCACAGTGTAAGACTACAGTTTAAAGTCCATGATGACTTCATATTTCATCAAAATGAAAAAGATTAAAATGATGAATTGAGTGAAGAAGAAAGTATTTAAAAAATATACTTCCAAGAGGACAACCAACTGAGGAAACCATTCGTATCGAATTTTTAGTTTTGAAGAATGCTTTGAAAAAATAAGCTTGATATAAGAAATATGAAAATTCAGAAGCAGAGTTGTTTGCTTCTTCAAGGAACAATATTTGTTCTAATTGCATGTTGTGCCTTTTGGTTTCCTCAAGAAGTAATTGATGAATCTAAGTTGTTGTGTCTTCTCGTTGATCCAACCTTTCCTAGGTTCTCAATATTTTTAACATATGTACATTCGTTGAGAATTTTTGTTTGCTTTTGATTTTTGTTTTAGTAATTGTTTTGTTTCTATTTTTTTAAGTAATTGCATCTGGTTTGAATTTGATAATCGCCGATTTGTTGAATCTGGGGGAAATTTTCATCGTTTTCTTCTTTTTCAAGGGTGGTTTTATAAGTATTGAGACCTCGACCTATAGTTGTTTGGAACAAGTGTATAGACCTTTTTCTCTTTTTTTGGGAACCCAAAGGGTTGCGTTCTTAGAATAAAAACTAGAATAGGTGTCATATAAATCACAAATTGTTTGTTAGTTAGCTTTTCTCCATTTTGTTTTCTTTTCTTTTTTACAAAAATTTACTTCAGATTCGTATTCGTATAAATTGGCGCGCATGATAGACTAAATAAATTGTATGGAGTGCGAAACCACCAGATAATACTAAATACCAGATAAGTTGAATAAAATGACGGTGGTGCAGGGCATGTTACGGACATTGAAACTGTCACTTTAGCTAATTCAACGAATTCTGTAATAGGGGTTATTAAAAGCTCATATACGTTAGAGGTTCTCAAGAAGTGTATGGTATACCCTGTGTATAGAAAAAGAATTTATAAGAACATACAAATTAAAATGAATACGTCTTGCATGCATCTGCACATTTATATAAAATTGACATGAAAAGATTATTTTATTCAAAATTATATACATAATAAGTATGGTTGTGTACCGGAAAAGCCTTATTAGTTTCCCGCGTGGTTTTTCTGTTTAATTAAACATGTTAAAATAATTCTGCAGAAAATATGTATTCATTTTAATTTCAGTCTGAAGGGCGAGGAACTTCCTCACGAAGGAGTAAATCTGAGGGTCCTCCAGCTGCTCCAAATGGCAGGGCTTATCCGATTGCCTCCGAGACCGATGGACCGGGTGTTGGGAATCCTTCTGCACAGGTATATACATTTTCACGTTTTCTTTAAGTTATTTTTTTAAATAAAACCTCTAATATATTATGCAAACCAAAAAATTCAATCCAACATTGAATAATGTAACCGAATAGGGTCTCTTTTTTATTATTGTTTATTTCTGTATATTTCTAAAGGATTTAATTAAAAGAAAACCCGCACAACACAACCGATACCGAATAGAACGACGCACGAGACGATGACAAACACGAAAACCTAATATTTCCTTTTGAGCTTTTGACAAATGTAAACAAACTCGGGCAATCATGCCTTTTCGCTCTTACCTATAGGAGGTAAAAGAGAAATAAGTAGGGCGTTCTGTTCTTTTCATAAGGAGGAGAACGATCATAATTATGGTGGCATTTTCTTGTGCAAAATAAAACAAAAACAAACCCCATAATTGAGTAATAGTCAGCACTTTATCCATTTTATCCGGAATGAGTAATGTTCAGCGCATCATTGCATAAAGTTGGTAAGTTATTGGGGAGGCGCAACTTGTTGAGAGTTGTTCTATCACTATCACTATCACTATCAAAATGATTATGCGTTATAATGTTAATGTATGATAAAGTAAGACAACTTTAGAGGTATGGGTAAAACCGAAACGAGGAAACAAAGGCTGGAAAATTTCTGCATGTGGGTTGTTGGTAGGCATAGATATATTTCTAAAGAGCTAGGGTTAATTGGCAATAGCCGACGGTACGTACTTTTTTTTTTTAAAGTACCACCAGACCGAACATTAAGCTGAACCTAGATTTTCTTACATAAGAATTACCTATTCTCGCATAGGCAACAATATACCAACGAAATAAGTAAATTATATAGAGTGCCAAAAGAACGATTATATTGGGAAGGATAGACCGCATTGAAACGTACCGTAAAGCCCAGGCCTTGAATTCGGCACAAAGTATATATATATGTATATACATATATATACGTGTGTACGTATAGATTTATGTGCATATACGCCTATTTTCTTTACTTATTCAATCTCAAAATAAGCACACATATAGGCTGTTAGAATTTTCTCTTAACGGCCTGAACCTCGCAAGAAAACCCGATATAACGGTATTTGAAGAAAAATCCTAATTCGAACATTTTCATTGCCATCAGCCAGCGAAAGCAACAAAAGAAAAGGAAATCGTTTGAGACGAACGACAAAGTCGTCGTCAGCGGCACGGCATCAAAAGAGAGTTTTCGTCATATCCATAAGAAAATCTTAAATCATTTTTTTTTATTTTACAATTTACAATTTTCATGCGATCGATTCATTTAATTAACAGTATTTAATTTAAAATCAATTCATTTAAACCGAAATCTGTATCATCAAATTCACAAGTGTGATTTCAAGTACAACTTTGCGATTCATAACCTGTACATATACTTTTATATATATATACTCATACAATTGCCTAAGTTTTTTTTGCTTTGAATTCTAATCAAGAGTGGTAATTTTTATGAAAATAGTAAGCTAGATTGTAAATTCAGAAAAAAAGTGTTATAAACAATCACCCTGACACCAAGATTCATCGAAGAGTGGCCACTACAGCGATCAGTTTTGGGGGTAAGTCCATTCAATTTATATGTATATGTGTCCAATTGACACTTAATTCTTTCGTAAGCATTGCCCATATATTTTAAATTTAGTATTCAAAGTAACTATAACCGTTAAATTCATACACAAATTGAAACATGTAGAATGAATATTGAATTAAGGAATTTGAATTAAAAATTATGTATGTACCTATAGAAACATGAATCTATATAATTTTTTTTATCATAAGGGGGAAGATAAGGTTGATGAAAGACATGTGAACTGTGAACAGCTGAGAAAAAGGGACGTTGCAAAAAGGGGTTGTTTTTGGCGAGAAAAACAACCAGGTAGGGTGGGTTTTGACTTAAACATCTCGCGCATCGACAACATCGGGATGCAATCAGACTGGCATTAGATTTTTTTTGCTAACGAGGAGGAAACGAACCCATTACGAGCTAGTTTGGGAAGTTTATGGTGTGCCAGCATATCCTCAATGAAACAAAACTCGTTACAGAAATGGCGCCCAGAACGTGGAGTCCCACTATCAGTAGATAGTGTGACTAACATTTGATTTTTAATAATGAGTCATACATTTTTGTTTTCGTTTTAAATAGTTTAAACATTTTCATTTTTATTTTTGTTATTTTGTATCTTAACTTTTGGTTTCAACATATTTGTGAGTCCCGGTCACTTAGGTAGATCACCCGGTACCGCGTTGCAACAAAGAGGTTGAAATCAATATACAAGTATTCAACAAAAAGTACAATAGAAACTTAGTCTTTGGGCATCTGAACAACAAAAAGACACCGAAACAGCAAGCGGATAGAGTACATTTTTTATGTTCAGCTACAGTTTAAAGAGACCCAATGAAACGAGAGGTGTCTTGAATAGTCCTTTAAACAACTTTTTTCCATTTTCAAAGTTTTCAATGTTTTGTTTTCGAAATCCTCCGGAGTCTCGATTGATGATGAAGATGATCGTCGAAAATTGTCCCGGATTATTTTCGAAAAATTGCAAACATGTAAAAGTAGGTAAAGTACAACAACAATAGTTACAAACACTAGTTTATTTTTTTTTTTTTTGATATTACATACATTTTGTGTGACTCACAACGTTCCTTTTTCTTGATTCTCAGCAGTTACATTCGTTCGTCTTCAAAACCTTG
This sequence comes from Eupeodes latifasciatus, assembly GCA_920104205.1. Classification (NCBI taxonomy): domain Eukaryota; kingdom Metazoa; phylum Arthropoda; class Insecta; order Diptera; family Syrphidae; genus Eupeodes; species Eupeodes latifasciatus. The sequence goes on along the minus strand of OV049924.1, from coordinate 217,782,272 downwards.
TCTTCCCTTTTTGATTTTTATGATATATTACAACAAAAAAAAAAACACACTTCTCAATATACTGAAATACATTTTTTCTAAATACTTTTTTTAACTTATTTTTGAAATACCTTTACATTTACTTTATTTATATTTTATAAAACATTTTTTTTTACTACATTTAAACGTTATTTTGAAACACAATTGAAAAACGTTTGATACATTGGTTTGATTTAAGATTTTTTTTGGTTCGTTTTGTTTTTAACATCAGAATTGTGATTAGGATTTATATATCACGATTTTTTTTTTGCTTGATGAATTTGAAGATAAAGCACAAGTAACAGAAACAATTTTCGAACATAACCGTTTCTTAACATTTATCTTGCTTTATTTTCGAGATTTCTTTTGAAGGTTAGCAAAAGAAAATATTATTTTTTTTCGGTAACATAAAGCCGGGTTTGGTTCCTTAGAACTAGGAATGAGTAGGAGTCGTCGCGTGTCAATTTATGACGACATAAACATAATAAACGCTCACAACGAAGCAACCTTTGAGGCATTTTACCAGAGATTCAGAAATACGGTAGATAGGGTCAACCTTGATAACTCTTTTAGTTTTTCCGAAAAATTAGAATCAGTGATTTCAAACTCAACATTCAATATGGCTGATCAAGACGAACAACAGAATTTAGACCAACAGAATTTAGAGCAACAGAATTTCGATCAGTTGCCAGGCGAACAACTTGGTAGGGATCCAACGCAACAAGTTGAAAATGATGTAAATCCAACTGAAGAAGTCGTTTCAAGGATAGAAAGAAGTATGGTTCAGAACCAAATGAGGATCTTCCAGCAAATGGATATATTTATGGGAAACGTGCTGGAGAAATTAGAAAGTTTGCGATTACAGCCACAACAAGCAGCCAACCGTCCACAATTAGAGAGGCAAAGCTCTACGGCGACCCAACTGCCCTTACCTAGGACTTCGAGTGGGTCAACGACGTTTAGCGCTTCGGGTCCATGTGGTTAGATCGCTGGAACATCAAATATGATGGTTCCGATAATGTGTCTGATTTTCTTTTAAAGATAGGAAGGATGCAGTCCTCAGCATCCTATTGCGATGAACAAATTGCTGCAAACTTCCATGTTTTGCTGGAAGGTAGACCAAATAAATGGTTTTGGGGATATGTTAAGAAGTATCCGAATGCGGATTTAGCTTCTATAAAAGAAGCCATGAAAAAAGAATTCGGTAGAATGGAATCAGAAATTGACATTTACATGAAACTCATGTGTCGGAAACAGGGTCCGAAGGAATCCTTCGACGATTTTTATGTGTCAATTACCAGTTTAAACGACCGCATGAAAGATTCCTTTAACGACAAGAAATTGATCGAAATCATTAGAGGGAATGCGAAGGAAAAGCTAGGTGAGATTTTATTGTCAGCTGAGGTCAGGAACTTAGAGCAGCTACGACAAAAAGCTCGCGAAGCTGAAAGGTTTTTGAATAAACGAAACGTAAGCCATCGATCAGTCCACGAGATTACAGTCGATGGCTGCGTTCAAGAAGTGGAAGAAATAGCGGCTTTTTCTTCGAGACAAAAACTCGTTTCTACTGCCAACTATATATGTTGGAACTGCGACCAGAAAGGGCACGCATATCATTTCTGTCCGGCAGAGGTCAGAAATTTATTCTGTTTTCTATGCGGTGCAAATGGTGTAACTACAATTCAGTGTGGTAAACATCAAAAGGGAAACTTTCCGAGGGACGAAACCAGGAGTGGAGAGATTCGTTCCACGAGGAATCCCCCAAATCACTCACAAAACTAAATACAAACCCTGAAACGAATTCCATTGATGTAGATGACAAAGACTTAACGTCAATTAAAATCTTAGAGAGGGAAAAGACCAACTGTGAAGTCGAACCTTTTCATCCAATGGAATTTCACAATCTTAAATCTCTTCACGAGAGAAAACTTAATTACGAGAAGGTCCGAGCTAGGATCTTCGCAACCAATAATGAACCAATTAATACCAAAAATTTCAAAATGTCGTCGTCGTTATCAAAATCGAAGAAAGTTTCGAAGACAAATAATTGAAACAATTATATCGTCCGAGACAGACGGACGCATGTATGCAAACGTCTTCTTGAATAATGAATCAGTCTTTGGACTTCTCGACAGTGGAGCCTCAATCTCGGTGTTGGGTTAGGGTTGCTTCGAGTTAGTTCGCAACATAGGGGTTGAAATATTGCCCTACAATAATGTAAAGCGTACGGCAGATGGCAATTCTCACAAGATTTTGGGATATTGCGAGATCGAAACTAAATATAACGGCACTTCAAAAAAGTTGACATTTTACCTTATACCAAACCTGACACAGAAAGTTTACCTCGGCATGAATTTCTGGCGAAGTTTCCATCTTCTACCTGAGATAAGTGGAGTTGAGATGAATTTTACTTCCGAGGAAACTGAGGAAAATTTCAAAAACGCTACCGAGTTAGTAGAACTTTCAAACGAAGAGTCCGATTAGAAAACGTAAAAAAGCAATTCCCAAATTTCGTGGTCCTTGGATTAGGGAAAATAGAACTTGGGTGTCACATCGTTGACACCGGAAATGCTGCCCCAATAAAATCAAGGCATTACCCGTTATCTCCGGTACGTCAAAACGAGGTCTACAAAGAACTCGATCGTATGTTGGATTTGGGAGTCATCGAAGTAAGTAACTCTCCATGGAGTTGCCCTGTTCTGCTGGTGAGGAAACCTGGCAAAGTCCGACTCTGTTTAGATTTCCGGAAAGTCAACGCTGTCACCGTTAAGGATGCGTATCCGATGCCACATGTCGAAGGTTTGTTAAGTCGGATAAAAGATACGCACTTTATCACGGGGAAAGACTTAAAAGATGCGTATTGGCAAATCCCCCTTCACGAAAAGTCTCGGGAGAAAACAGCTTTTGCCGTACCTGGTAGGCCGCTTTACCAGTTTAAGGTAATGCCATTCGGCTTGAGCAATGCGGGACAAACGCTGTGTAGGTGTCACGTCCCAACTACAAATGTTAGCTTTAACTCTGAACGCAACTCAATTGTAATAACCTTGAACGCAAATCATCTGGAAAATCTGAGCTGTCAAAATAACATATCCAAGATGGCACTTCTGATTTTCTTCTCGTGACACACGGTTCAACTCTTATTTGTGCTTTTATAATTTCTGAATAGTGATAACTTAATCCTAAAACAATAGTTTAATCAATATATAATTTAACTAAATAAATTTATAAGATAAAACTACTTGTTTGGGTTCTTACATATTTAAGTATATAACAGTGGCGACGAGGATGGGATCGCTTGGAAATAATTAATAAACGTAGTATGTCAGAAACTATGAAAAAAAGTAAAAATTCAAGCGATCCAACGGAACCCATCGTAAAACAAGAAAACGAAAATAAAACCGCGAATAATTCTAATAATACAAATACTTCAAATGCGGCCGGTATGCAGAACAATTCATTAATTTCAGTTGGACACGTGGAAGTTTTCGATGTCACAAAACAGAGCTCCTGGGGATCATACAAGCGGCGTTTGGACATCTTTATGGAGGCAAACAACATTACAGAGGTCAATCGTAAGCGAGCTACGTTCTTAACACTTTGCGGAGCAGCTTTATTCGACCTTTTAGAGTCTTTAGTTTCGCCAAATAAGGTAACAGATCTTGACTATGATTCGCTTTGCAAAACACTTTCTGACCATTTCTCACCTCCACCTTCGGAGATCGCTTCTTTCTTTAAATTCTTCAAAAGAGACCAGCTTCCAGATGAAAAAATTGTAGATTACATTGCTGACCTTCGGAGACAGGCAAGTCATTGTAATTTTGCCACATCATTAGACCGCATGTTGCGTGACCGTTTCGTGTGTGGCCTTCGAGACTCTCGACTACAAGAAGAGCTTTTGGCTACAACGCAGTTGACATTCAAAACAGCTCAGGAGAAGGCAGTCGCAGCGGAGTCAGCAAACCGGAGCCTTCAAATGATTTAATCGAGCGCATCGACATCACATGCAGTCGATCAAGTGAATTTCGTGCGGAAAGGAGCTTTTAAAAATAAAAACTTCAAAGAGTCAAATGCTACCCATACCCTACGTCCTGGTGCTTGCTACAGCTGCGGTGAGGCGCATTCAAGAGTTACATGCAGATTCCGAACAGTTGTGTGTGACAGTTGTGGTAAGCTTGGACACATTAAAAAGGTATGCAAATCTAATTCAACTTTGAAAAAAAATGCCTCAAAAGCAGTCAAACTTCAAAAAAAATGGTGGGCATTCAAGCATAAATCTCGTCACGGGTGTAGCGAGTCTTAAAAAACAGACGTCTGTTGTTATTAATGGAAAAAATTGTAACTTTGAAGTAGATTCTGGCTCAAATTTTACGATTATCTCGGAAGGTACCTTTAATAAATTATGGCCGAAAACTAAACCAAAACTTTCTTGTGTAGAGACAATTTTCAAAGATTTTCAAGGAAATGCCATCGATTTCAAGGGCAAATGCATTATAAATGCCATGTATAAAAGACGTGAAATTCTCAATTTGTCTCTTCTGGTTGCTTCAGGTGCACGCACTACAAACGTTTTAGGCTGTGACTAGTTTTCGCCTCTAGGAATTTCACTAGAAGGAGTTAATTCAATAGTTTCATCGTGTGTTAGTGAGGTCGTCAAGGAATTTGACTCACTTTTTAACAGTGAACTTGGTACTTATAAAGGGCCATCGGTGTCTTTGCACTTAAATCCTACTGTGCCACCAAAATATTTGCCAGCTAGGAGGATTCCATTTGCTATTCGTTCGAAAGTAGAGGCAGAAATTGACCGCATGGTTTCCCAAGGAATCTTAGAACCAGTCGACTTTTCAGAATGGGCCACGCCTATTGTCCCTGTGCTCAAACCAAACGGAACGGTCCGTATCTGTGGGGACTACAAATCTACATTAAATAAAGCTCTTGATCCTCATACCTTCTCCATTCCTTCTATGCATGACCTAATAGCAAACCTTCCACGTGGTTCAGTTTTTGCCAAACTTGACCTCACCCAAGCTTATTTACAGCTGACCGTTGACGATGAGACAGCCAAAGCACAAACTATTATAACCCTTAAAGGTGCTTTCAAAGTAAAACGGCTTCAATATGGAATTTCTTCAGCACCAGGGGAGTTTCAGAAGACAATGTCAAATTTATTAAAGGGTGTAGAAGGGGTAGAGTTTTATTTGGATGACCTCATTGTAGTAGCGGAAAATTCTGAAAAGCTTGCAAATATTCTTCGAGAGGTATTCCAAAGATTAGACAAATACGGACTACGATTAAAAAAAGAGAAATGTGTGTTCGACGTTCCTTCAGTCACCTTTTTAGGTTTTCGTATTGATGCCGAAGGCATACACCCTCTAACTGAAAAAATAGAGGTTATTCAGAAAACTCCAGCTCCAAAGAATAAAGTCGAACTTCAAGCTTTTCTCGGACTTCTTAACTTCTATCATTCATTCCTTCCTGCAAAAGCAACGATAGCAGAGCCACTTCATAGACTTTTGGATGAGACAAAAGAATGGAAATGGGATACTATTCATAAAAATGCATTTGATAAACTAAAAAGTCTCCTATCATCAAACAGCGTTCTTATACCTTACGACGTAAAATTACCGGTTCGACTAACATGTGATGCTTCGCCATATGGAATTGGTTCAGTTCTAGCTCATTGTTTTCCAGACGGTTCCGAACGTCCAATTTCCTTTTATTCAAGGACTCTTTCAGATTCCGAAAGGAATTATGCCCAGATCGATAAGGAGGCACTGGCTATTATAGCAAGTATAAACAAATTTCATGACTTCCTTTATGGCCGACATTTCGAAATCTTCACGGATCATAAACCCTTACTTGGATTGTTTTCTTCTTCAAAGCCTACTCCAAATACTTTATCTCCAAGAATGCTTCGCTGGAGCATCTACTTAAATGCCTACACTTACGATCTCATATACACACCTGGAAAAGACATCACACACGCCGATGCATTTAGCCGTTTGCCCGTTCAGTTTCCTAAGACTGCAGAAGAAGAGGAAGTCGTTTTAATGATTGAAATGCTAGACACGCCAATACTTCAAGCCAGTGATATTTCCAAAGAAACAAAAAAGGATAAAGTTCTTTCACGCGTTTCACACTGGGCGTTAAGGGGTTGGCCAAATACAGTGGACCCAGAATTCAAACCATTCTTCATCAGAAAAGATAATATTTCCTACATAATGGGATGTCTAGTGTGGGGTCAGCGAGTATTGATTCCAAAGGTTCATCAATCATCAGTTCTAACTGCACTTCATGCAAACCATCCCGGAATAGTCCGAATGAAAGCCCTAGCGAGGAGTTATGTGTGGTGGCCTAAAATTGACGAGGAAATCGAGAAGACCGTAAAGTTATGTTCTACATGCCAACAAATGCGACCCGACAATTCTCCAGCGACTGGCTATACCTGGGAAGGATCCAAGAAGCCGTGGTCTAGGATCCACATTGATTTTGCTGGTCCTTTCAAAGGAAACCTATTCTTTTTGGTGGTGGATTCATATTCCAAGTGGTTGGAAGTTCACCCAGTTTTTGCCACATCTTCTTCATGTGCGATGAAGGCTTTGAGAAAACTTTTTGCCACGCATGGTTTACCCGATATTATTGTTTCCGATAACGGAACAGCATTCACTTCTTCTGATTTTAAATTATTCTGTGAAAATAATTTAATTAAACATTTATTTTCAGCTCCATTTCATCTGTCTACAAATGGGCAAGTGGAGCGAATGGTACGTACTACCAAAGACTATCTGAAGAAAGTTACACACGGCGATATCAACTTACGTCTTGCTAGATTCCTGCTTAACCAACATATGTATTACACCGCATTCAGTAACTGGTCGATCCCCTTCTGAGTTACTTTTTAACAGGAGGCCACAAACTTACTTCGACAAACTTCATCCAGATACCATACCTGAACAACCAACATCAAAGGTGGACGTTTCGAAAACCCGCCACTATGCCAGTTTGGTACCTCAATTATTCCGAAGGACCAAGATGGATGCCTGGCCATATATCGCAGACTACAGGTCCAGTTTCAGTCATTGTCAACACCGATAACGGCCAAACAATTCGCCGACATTCAGATCAAGTACGACGTCGATCAACAGAGCCAGCTAAACACTGTGAAGCACCAAATATACCTGTTCCGGGAAATGATGCCCCATTCCAAGAACCTATTGATCCATCAGATGCCTCTATACCTCGACGTTCAGAAAGGATCCAGGAGCTGTATGATCCAATCAAGGGCAAAGGAGTGTCACGTCCCAACTACAAATGTTAGCTTGAACTCTGAACGCAACTCAATTGTAATAACCTTGAACGCAAATCATCTGGAAAATCTGAGCTGTCAAAATAACATATCCAAGATGGCACTTCCGATTTTCTTCTCGTGACACACGGTTCAACTCTTATTTGTGCTCTTATAATTTCTGAATAGTGATAACTTAATCCTAAAACAATAGTTTAATCAATATATAATTTAACTAAATAAATTTATAAGATAAAACTACTTGTTTGGGTTCTTACTTATTTAAGTATATAACAGTAGGGTTATGGATCAAGTAATCCCAAGTCATCTCCGTGATAACGTGTTTGTCTATTTAGACGACTTACTGATCTGTACTTCAGATTTTGAGTCGCATTTACGCATCCTTAAAGAGGTCGCTGCTTGTCTCCGCCGAGCAAATCTGACTATCAATCTAGAAAAGAGCAGATTTTGCATGAAGGAAATCAAGTTCCTGGGGTTTATAGTTGGTCAGGGAAAACTGAAAACTAACCCAGACAAAGTAGAAGCCATGGTCAATTTCCCGATTCCAAGTAGCGTTAGACAGGTGAGGAGATTTCTGGGCCTGACAGGTTGGTATAGGAGATTTATTCGGAACTATGCCGATGTAGCCGCTCCTTTAACCAATTGTCTGCGAAAGAAGTCCAAATTCGAATTTACGTCGGAAGCACTTGAAGCTTTCGAAAAGCTAAAAACAGCTCTGTCGTCAGCTCCAGTTTTAGCTGAACCCGATTTTTCGAAACGATTCATGATACAATGCGATGCTTCGTCTGAAGGAGTAGGCGGTGTTCTCTTTCAAGTGGATGAGAACGGTCATGAGAAGCTCATCGCTTTCATGTCGAGGAAGCTTAACAAATCCCAGAAAAACTACACAGTTACGGAACAAGAGTGTCGAGCAGCAGTTTTGAGTGTGCGAAAGTTTAGGCCTTACGTCGACGGATTGCCCTTTACTGTCATAACGGACCATTCGAGTCTTAAATGGCTCATGTCAATGAAGGAATTATCAGGTAGACTAGCGAGATGGAGCCTAGAACTCCAAGGGTATAACTTCTCCATCGAACATAGGAAAGGGAGCCTAAATGTAGTGCCAGATTGCCTATCGCGCATGAACATGGAAGAAATCACAGCTAGCGGAACTGTGGCGGATTATGGGATTTGTGAAGATTCTTCGATAATGACATGCGGTTATATCGATTTACATTCGGCTGAGTTCGATTCGCCACAATACACCCACTTGAGAGAGAACATCTCCCAAAACCAGTCGAGCCTTCCAGACCTCGTAGTGTCAGGGAAGTTCGTTTATCGAAGAGTTAGGTTCAGAACCGGAAAGGTCGACGAGGAAGATTCGCTTTGGCGCTTATGGCTTCCAGACGACCTTACGTAAAAGTGCAAAGAAATGTGTCACAATACCAAATTAAGCTGCCATAGTGGCTTTGATAAGACTTTCGCTCGAATCCGTTCTAAATATTATTGGCCAAAAATGATAAAAGACGTAAAGACTTTTGTGAAAAACTGCGATGTTTGCGCAATGGTCAAGGCACCAAACAAAACGGAAAGGCCCATGCAACGACTCTACGTTGATTTCCTTGGCCCATATCCACGTACCAAGCGAGGTAATATATACGTTTTCATTGTGGTTGACCATTTCACGAAGTACGTGTTTTTCAAAGCCCTACCAAAAGCAACATCAAACCGCGTGATTCAATATCTTGAATCAGAAATATTTCATGCTTTCGGGACCCCTGAACAAATCCACTCCGACAACGGTCGTCAATTTGTGTCCAAAGATTTCAAAATCTTTTTGAACAACTACGGTGTTAAGCATTTGCGTACGGCAGTGTATTCGCCTCAAGCCAACATTTCGGAGCGGGTTAATCGCAGTTTCCTAAGCAAGTTGAGAATCTTAATTTCCAAGCAGCAAAATGACTGGGATTTGCATTTGTCCAGTATAGCGTGTGCGTTGCGATCCGACATGCATGATTCACTGGATTGTCAACCCTACTTCGCCATGTTTGGACAAAACATGGTAAATCACGGATCAACTTATGCTTTACTACGGAAACTGAACGCTCTATCCGATCCCGAAATGTTGGTAACACCTCGCTCACTTAAATTGACACTAGCGAGACAGAAGTTGTCGGAGAATTTGGACAGGGCATACGTTAAGTCCAAAAATCAATACAACAAAAGATCTAAAAACGTCACTTACCGGGAAGGTCAGGAGGTACTCCATCGGAATTTCGCCCAAAGCAATTTTGCCCAAGGAATCAATGCTAAGCTGCTTCCGAAATTCCTGAAATCCCGCGTAAAAAAGGTCGTAGGCAACTGTATGTACGAGTTGGAATCCAGAGCTGGAAAACCTCTCGGCATTTTCCATGAAAAGGACATACGACAGTGACTCAACAGCGACACACTAGAACAAAAAGGGAAACGGAAATCAACCACAAAGAATCGAATTCTATAAATAAACAAAATGCATCACTTATCTGACAACAAATTTCTGCTTCTTCTCCGTCTGTTAAGTGGGTTCGCGTCCCACGTCTAACATAACAGCTGGCACACAACAACAAAATGCACGAATTTTAGATTTAAATCTAAACCGAACCGATGTAAATATAAACAATCATCTTTGAAATGCACCTATTGTAACTCCCGTTGAAACCACTTCATGAATTCGCACACAATCTTTCCATATAATAAAGGAGAAACACTTCAAATGACACGGCAATTTAAAACCCCGTCGGCAAAACTCTTCGAATTTGAATTTACAAATACATGAACGCATATTTTTTTTGCCACGAATGCTTCAATCAGCTGGTGAGGTTAACGACCTCTTTTTTTCTTTTGGCAATGAATGACAAACGTTAACACTTTAATAAAACCCAGACCATTTTTGTTTGCAAAATCCGGCGTAGCGGATTTTTGTAGCGCATTTCACTCACACTTGTTTGGCGAATTATATTTGTCCTCGTCGCACAATATTTAAACGGCACTCGACTCAGATTTTGAATTATATCTGCCGTTATCAGGGCACTTTTTGCATTCACTTTTTCACATAAATGATAATTTTGTCATCAAAACGATTCCTTCGATTTTTTTTATTATTCACTCACGGAATGAAGGAGCCAAAATTATTTTCAGCTTAACAAATTTCACTAGTTGTCTATTACGACAACATATCACTTTTCACTACCCGGCCATACGAAAGGGAAAAGGTGGGTTCACTTCGCATATTCCAGATAATATTATCTGGAAAACGCGAAGCCCTGTAACCGAATGGGGTCTCTTTTTTATTATTGTTTATTTCTGTATATTTCTAAAGGATTTAATTAAAAGAAAACCAGCACAACACAACCGATACCAAATAGAACGACGCATGAGACGACGACAAACACGAAAACCTAATATTTCCTTTTGAGCTTTTGACAAATGTAAACAAACTCGGACAATCATGCCTTTTCACTCTTACCTATAGGAGGTAAAAGAGAAATAAGTAGGGCGTTCTGTTCTTTTCATAAGGAGGAGAACGATCATAATTATGGTGGCATTTTCTTGTGCAAAATAAAACAAAAACAAACCCCATAATTGAGTAATAGTCAGCACTTTATCCACTTTATCCGGAATGAGTAATGTTCAGCGCATCATTGCATAATGTTGGTAAGTTATTGGGGAAGCGCAACTTGTTGAGAGTTGTTCTAGACTCATGTTGCAGGAAATTGCTAGACACAAGTTGTTCGGAATTTTGATTGCGACAAGTGCGTAAGCACATATTTGGATGTACACAGCGATTGTCAGACCCATTCTTACCTATGGCTCTATTGTATGGTGGAAGGCGGTGGAAAAATCAAGCTATCTCAAGAACCTGAATAAGGTACAGAGACTAGCCTGTATAGGAATTACAGGGGCTCAAAGATCCACACCCGGCTCTGGATGAGTTCATAAAGTGCACGGCAGCCAAAACTGCAATTCGTTTAAGAGAACTGAGTTTTTGGAGGCATAGCACTTATGGCCACAGGTCAAAGATATGACACGATCCCAGGACTGAGAGAGACCACCGATTACATCCCCCCTTTACTAGATTTCGACAGGAAATATTCTATTTTCATACCAGAAAGACAGGGTTGGGATCCTAATTCACTTATAAGTAAACAGGGTATCCCTTTCTACACTGACGGTTCAAAAATGGAATCAGGAACAGGTGCTGGAGTGTTTTGCCAATCTCTCAACATCAGAGCGTCATATACACTCCCGGCTGACTGTAGTGTCTTTCAGGCCGAGGTCTTTGCCATTGGAAAAGCAGCTGAATTGGCACATCACGAAAAGCTAAGCTCTTCGGAGATTACTTTTTTCGTGGACAGCCAGGCTGCTATCAAAGCCTTAGCCAGTGAGACTATTAGATCAAAAGCAGTTTTAAACTGTAGGAAGGAATTAAACAAAATCTGCCACACTAACCAGGTAAAACTCTGCTGGGTTCCCGGACATAGCAATATAGAAGGGAATGATATAGTAGACGAACTAGCCAGGAAAAGGTCAAAAGCAGACACAAGTAGTAGCCACCATTCAGTTAGGGGACCACTCGTCCCGATTGGGGTACTCAAGAGGAAGATAGACCTTAAACTAAAAGAGAAAACCAATATCTCCTGGAAATCCAGGAACGATTGTGCAATCTCTAGAAGTTTATGGCCTAACACAAATGAAAAAGAAACTCGGTATATTCTATCGCTGAGTAAAAAGAACACTAAAATCTTGATAGGTGTACTAACAGGTCATTGCGCCATTGGCACAATGGCTAATAGAATAGGGGCATTTGCACCCGATTTTTGTAGGAGCTGTCAGGATGAGGAGGAAATGGAAACCATTAAACACCTGCTCTTTCACTGTCCGAACCTCCAAACCAGCCGACTCCGTCATTTCGGAAACAGGTTTGTTGGATAACTGGATGATCTAGCACAGGTCTCAATGGCGAGCATGAGGAAATTTATAGATAGCACAGGCTGGTTCGTTAACGAGCCAGTCTACGCTAATCGACAGAGTTGAATTGAACTGAGAGCATCGATGCTAAATTTTTACTTTTACAGGGGATCACAATGGACCAATAGGCCCCCGTGTACGCAACAGCTTCTTGCTGCGCACACCCCTTACAACCTAACCTAACCTAACCTAAGCACATATTGGTATTTTCACCCACTATCAAAATGATTGTGCGTTATAATGTTAATGTATGATAAAGTTAGACAACTTTAGAGGTATGGGTAAAACCGAAACGAGGAAACAAAGGCTGGACAATTTCTGCATGTGGGTTGTTGGTAGGCATAGATATATTTCTAAAGAGCTAGGGTTAATTGGCAATAGCCGACGGTACGTACTTTTTTTTTTTAAAGTACCACCAGACCGAACAGTAAGCTGAACCTAGATTTTCTTACATAAGAAGTACCTATTCTCGCACAGCCAACAACGAAATAAGTAAATTATATAGAGTGCCAAAAGAACGATTATATTGGGAAGGATAGACCGCATTGAAACGTACCGTCAAGCCCAGGCCTTGAATTCGGCACAAAGTATATATATATGTATTTACATATATACACGTGAATACGTATAGATTTATGTGCATATACGCCTATTTTCCTTACTTATTCAATCTCAAAATAAGCACACATATAGGCCGTTAGAATTTTCTCTTAACGGCCTGAACCTCGCAAGAAAACCTGATATAACGGTATTTGAAGAAAAATCCTAATTCGACATTTTCATTGCCATCAGCCAGCAAAAGCAACAAAAGAAAAGGAAATCGTTTGAGACGAACGACAAAGTCGTCGTCAGCGGCACGGCATCAAAAGAGAGTTTTCGTCATATCCATAAGAAAATCTTAAATCAATTTTTTTATTTTACAATTTACAATTTTCATGCGATCGATTCATTTAATTAACAGTATTTAATTTAAAATCAATTCATTTAAACCGAAATCTGTATCATCAAATTCACAAGTGTGATTTCAAGTACAACTTTGCGATTCATAACCTGTACATATACTTTTATATATACATATATACTCATACAATTGCCTAAGTTTTTTTTTGCTTTGAATTCTAATCAAGAGTGGTAATTTTTATGAAAATAGTAAGCTAGATTGTAAATTCAGAAAAAAAGTGTTATAAACAATCACCCTGACACCAAGATTCATCGAAGAGTGGCCACTACAGCGATCAGTTTTGGGGGTAAGTCCATTCAATTTATATGTATATGTGTCCAATTGACACTTAATTCTTTTGTAAGCATTGCCCATATATTTTAAATTTAGTATTCAAAGTAACTATATAACCGTTAAATTCATACACAAATTGAAACATGTAGAATGAATATTGAATTAAGGAATTTGAATTAAAAATTATGTATAGAAACATGAATCTATAATTTTTTTTATCATAAGGGGGAAGATAAGGTTGATGAAAGACATGTGAACTGTGAACAGCTGAGAAAAAGGGACGTTGCAAAAAGGGGTTGTTTTTGGCAAGAAAAACAACCAGGTAGGGTGGGTTTTGACTTAAACATCTCGCGCATCGACAACATCGGGATGCAATCAGACTGGCATTAGATTTTTTTTGGTAACGAGGAGGAAACGAACCCATTACGAGCTAGTTTGGGAAGTTTATGGTGTGCCAGCATATCCTTAATGAAACAAAACTCGTTACAATAACAAAATAAAATAACAATTAATTTAATAGGGCGATTTTAAGTTAGGAAACACAATTTCTGCTTTATAAAAACATAGTTAATATATTTGTCTACTGCATGAGACAAATTCTAAAAATATTATTTAAAATGTTAGACTAATAGGTAATACAACATTAACACATCAACATTTTGATGAAAAGACCTTCATAGTCAAGCCCTTGGAAAACGTTTTTACCTTGAAAAACTAACAAACGCCCTATAACTCATATTAAACAAGTCACTTACGAACTAAATGCGCATGTATATGTTTATACAAACGTGTTTCCTCAATTATGTAACTAAGAACTTAGGCCTTATTGCACTTTAAAAAAGTGAAATGAGGCCAATTTTCAATAGTTGGTCATAATGCACTTTGACAAAGCACTTTGACAAAGAACTTAATTGAAAGGGGGGGGGCGTACTGCCAACTGCACCTCCCCCCATTTTGGGCACATTATAGGATTTGGGGTAGGGGCTGAGTTCATGCAAAGTTTTTTTGAAAGTGAAATAAAACCAATTTGGCCTTATTTCCCTTTGTTTAAGGGTAATAAACTAATATATGGAAATTGGCTTTATTACACTTTAAAAAAATGAATTAAGCCAATTCTTGAAATTTGGCCTTATTTCACTTGGCTTTATTTCACGACACCATAAAATATGTTTTACCCGCACTACAACAAACAGTTCTTACCACAGTTAAAGTTACAAAGGTTTTACAGCGCTAGGTGATTAAAAAAATTCTTTAACAAGAAAAGACCCAATACGGTGCAGGCAGGCCCGGATTAAAGAAAATGGGGGCCCGGGGCTATTTCAAATTTGAGGCCCCCTAAAAAGATATAAAACCCAAGCAAGCCAACCCATAACCCAGAGCGTCCTAAACCCCAAGCGAGCCAACCCAATAACCCAAAGCGTCCTAAGCCCCAAGCGAGCCAACCCAATAACCCAGGGCGCTAGGAGTCTCTCAGAGACGATGCGCCGAGGAGTTGACGCATCGAAAATCCAAGAAGCTATCCCCCAAGTGCTCCAACCCCCGAGCTAATTATTCATCAGGGGCTCTTTTTAACGTTTTTGAAAAATTAAATGTGTTCATTTTGCAATCACAAATAAAAAATCTCAAACCCAAAAGCGTTAAACCCACATAACCCAATTTGTAATTAATCCAAAAACCATGAACTCAAAACCGTCAGACCGTCAGACCATTTCTTTTTGATTATTCAAAACTCTAAAAACTAAAAGTAACAAATTATATAGTAATTAGGATTTATTAGATTGAATGAGTAAGTATACATTATAAATAATAATTTATTAAACAAAACTTTTTTTTTCTCAATTTCATATTTACAAAATCTTGAATCAAATTATTAAACTCAATCGATCTTAATAATTCGGATTCTATTGCTAAACGAGTTAAAGATGATAATCTTTCATCCAACATCGAAGATCGGTACATATTTGTTATTCTTTTAAGGACTGAGAACGATCTTTCTGCTTCACAATTAGCTATTGGTATTGTTACGAATATTCTAAGGGCTATATAAACATTTGGAATAACGTCAATCATTTGTTTTTCAACGATCCAGTTAAGTATTTTAAATGGTGAATTAAGTTCACTTTTTTCTTTTTGAACTTGAAAAGAAAACACTTGTGGCTGCAATTTCATCATCATAAGCTGCTCTATCGGGTGATTTTTTTGAGGTTAGGATTTTCATGCATTAGTATTTGACAGATCACGCGGGATTTCAGACATGGTGTCAAAGAGAAAGATGCTCAGTATGCTTTGACATTTCATCATGAATAGACTTACTAACGAGCAACGCTTGCAAATCATTGAATTTTATTACCAAAATCAGTGTTCGGTTCGAAATGTGTTTCGCGCTTTACGCAAATTTTATGCGTTTTTTTTTTTTAAAAAGTTCTCAAGCTCTTAAAAAATCACCCATTATGTATTTATTGTCCTCCATTGAAAAGAGGACATTGTTTAATATAATGGGTGATTTTTTAAGAGCTTGAGAACTTTTTTAAAAAAAAAAAACGCATAAAATTTGCGTAAAGCGCGAAACACATTTCGAACCGAACACTGATTTTGGTAATAAAATTCAATGATTTGCAAGCGTTGCTCGTTAGTAAGTCTATTCATGATGAAATGTCAAAGCATACTGAGCATCTTTCTCTTTGACACCATGTCTGAAATCCCGCGTGATCTGTCAAATACTAATGCATGAAAATCCTAACCTCAAAAAAATCACCCGATAGTTCGTAAGTTAATTCAATTTCTAAATCTTTATGATAAATTTCGACTAAATTTTTTGCTTTTATTTTTACTTAATTTTCACTCATACTTAAAATATTGCAAAAAAAATCGAAAGTTATCAGTGATGTAAGTGTAAGCTTCAATCCTCTTGTGCATTTCTGTGAGCAATTTATCTATTATTACATAAAAAGTGCCAATTCTAAACTTATCAGATCCATAGAGTGTTTCTTTATCTTTTTCCCCGTCGTTCAATATTTTTGTAATTTTTCTTTTATTGAAATCAGAAAATTCCTGATTAACTTCTTTGCTCAAGGCTTTTGATTCTACTTCAATTTGTGAAAAATTATCTCGTGTATTTTTTAAATATTCAATCAAAGACAAAATCCTGTTTTTAGCTACGTTTAAATCTAGTTTCACTTTTTGCAAATACGAATTGGTGGCGTCAAATCTATTTAAAATCTCTTTCCAGAATACCGCCATAAAGGCATTTTCAAGTTTAATAATTTTCGATTTGAAATATGAAGCTTCATGCCGAGTATCTAATTTTTGATTTTGATCACCAGCTAAGCAGCTTAACGCATTAAAAATACAAGCAAAATTATTCACTAGAGCATTCACGGCATCTGCTCTTTTCGACCATCGAGTTATGGACAAACTCGTAACTTTTCCACTTTCTTTTTGCAATACATTCCATCTATAGATGAACTAAAAAAGTTGAACAATGTTTGAAAAGATTAAAAAAATTCGCGGAATGAATATTTTCATTCACGCTACATACGCTAACTAGATTCAATGAATGTGCAACGCAGGGAACGTAAAAACTAATCCATTTTCTTTTTTTAAACGAGTCTGCAATCCAGAGTATTTTCCTGACATGTTACTGGCATTATCGTAAGTTTGTGGGTTTAAAGTTTATGGGATTAATTGTGAGTTGGGATATATGGGTTTAACGTTTTTGGGGTACATAGCTTTCGAGTTTGGATTTTGTGGGGTCAACTAATTTTGGTTTTTATTTTTTGGGTTTATTAGATTGTACAGTTTGAGTATCGCGGTTTTACGGTTTAAATTTCTTAATGGGATGAGGCCCTCGTTTCCGCGGGGCAAGGGGCTGCAGTCCCCCCTGGCCCCCTATTAATCCGGGCCTGGGTGCAGGTGCAGATAATTGCGTCTAATAGCGAACAATTTGCTTATCAACTCATATCGTTATATATAATTTACTATGGTGAGTATACTTTATTAATCTGCATTCAAAAAAATGTTGAACAGATCACATTTGCTTCTAAACAAAAGCCAAAACCTAAAGCCCCAAAAAGAACGTAGTAAAAGTCGCGTTTTTAAACTTAAAATAGATCTGTTTGGCACCAAACCTACCTATCCATTTAGACACAATCTGGTCGGCCACGGTCTTGGCTTCTTGGTTCGGCATAGCGTATGCCTCAGGCCATTTTCAGAAGTAATCATTAACAGCACAATGTGTTTATTTCCAGCATTCCTTTCCGAAAACAGGAAAGGGATTTTTCCTTGAGGTCTTCTAACAGTTCCTTTAGTTTGTCATTCTATGCGGGTTTTTCTTCATGTTCTTTTCATTCAAAAAGGGGTTCAATGTTGGTTTCTTCTTGTTGAGTAGATCTTGTTTCTTCATTATAGGGTCCACAAATAGGGTCAGCCCTTATTAGCAAAATGCTGATGGATTCCTTACTTGTCGCTTGCAATGCTTGCAGTCTATTTTACAAGGTCTTCGAAATAGCGTGTCAGCATTTGAGTGCAGCTTTCCCCTTCGGTGCAACGTACAGGAAAGAGTCAAAAAAGCTACTGTAGCTCTCTTTTCTTGCAAAAAAGCCATCGGTAATAAATGGGGCTTACAACCCAGAATCACGCATTGGCTATACACATCGGTAATCAGACCGATTTTAATGTACGGTGTGGCAGTATGGTGGACTCCTTTAGAGAAAGGTATAAACCGGGATAAATTAAATAAAGTCCAACGTTCATATAAAATTGTGGATTAATCTCCATATTGTGTTGTTTAATAATTATTGAATAAAAATAAAAAAACAAAACAATTGCAAACACTTATTTACCAACACTAACATATTAAAATTCAAACAACCTAACGCACAAGCACCAATTTTTACAGGATTACCAAAAATACACAAAGAATTAACCCCAATCCGACCACTAATCAATTATACCACAGCACCTTGCTACAAAGTGGCTAAGGAATTACAAAAAATAATAAAAACTAACAACATCATCAATCATAACAAAAGCATAAAAAACTATACCGAACTAATAGAAGAAACAAAAAAAGTAAACATATTACCCCATTACAAACTTATTTCTTTGGACGTTACTAACATGTATACTAACATACCTATCGACGACACCGTTAAAATATTAAAAGAAAACTTAAAAAAAACCGCAAAAATCAATAAACAACAAATAAATGAATTAATAACATTATTACAAATAACACTCAAACAAAACTACTTCACTTTTAACAACAAATACTACACACAAAACGAAGGACTTGCAATGGGATCCCCACTAAGCGGATTAATTGCAGACATATATCTCAACCACTACGAAAACAAATATATATTATCGGAGTTGAACCCCCAACATAATAAAATCATATATTATGCTAGGTACGTGGACGACACCCTAATAATCTTCGACGGCACAAACAGACAAATCGACATTTTGCAGAATTATATAAATAAAATAAAATAAAATTCACAACAGAAATAGAAAACAATAACACAATAAACTTTTTAGATCTAAGCATAACTAAACACAATAATAAACTTAAATATAAAATATACAGAAAGCCTACAACTACAGATATCACCATTCACAAAGTTTCGCACCATCCTTATTCCCAGAAAATGTCAGCTTTCAACGCCCTAATAAACCGCCTCTTAAATGTACCCATGGCCCGGCAAGATTAGAAATCAATATAATTAAACAAATTGCATTATCAAACGGATACACACCAAAAAAAATAGACAAATTAATTCATAAAAAGAAAGAGAAAAACAAAGACAACATAAAAAACAATACAAATAAGAATAACAATAACAATAACCCAGATAAAAAATACATATCAATTAACTACACTAACATACTCCCACATATACTCCACAACGAACTTAACAAACTTAACATAAAAGTATCATTCAAAACAAACAATAACATAGCCAAAATATTAAAACAAATAACTATCAAAGGTAGGTATAAAAAACTGTTCAGGTGTCTATAAAATCAAATGTGACGACTGTGAAAAATTTTATATCGGACAAACAGGCAGAACTTTCAAAGATAGATTCTCTGAACATTTACCCAAACGAAACACAAAATCTAATTTCGCCCTTCATTTAATGGACAATAACCACAAATATACTGACTTTGATTCTAACCTCATACCTCTACATTTTTGCAAAAAAGGGAGAAATCTTGACGCGCTAGAAGAATTTGAGATTTATATGGCCAGTAAAACAGAACGAGACAACATTTTAAACGACAAATTAACAGTAAAAGGGAACATAATATATGACACAGCAATAAATTATAAAAACCAAAACAATAGATAAAAAGAGACAAACACATATAACTATCAATTAATACACAAAGTCACAACAACAATTAAAATAAACAATAGACGAGACAACAAGATTACGTAATGAATGGCAATCAGTTCCCCTTCTACGCCCGATGATGGACATATAGTCCGAAACGCTTCGCGTATATATTTATATTAAACTATAAAGTAAAACTAATATTGTGATAATAAAAGTAAACAAAATTATAATAAACAAAACTACAAAATTATCAAATAATATTTGTTCGTTTTTTATTTTTATTTTTATTCAATAATTATCCAACGTTCAGCTTGCCTATGTATGTACATATAAGCGGATCGCTTCGCACGACCCCATCTGCGGCACTGGACGCCTTACTCTACCTAACACCTCTTGACATTTTTAGCAAACAAATAGCTGCAAGCTCTGCTATTCGCCTCAAAGCTTCGTCGCAGTGGACTAACAACAACATTGGCCACTCCGTAATTATTAGTTATTTAGAATCAATTCCAAAGCACACAGACTACACCATCCCCCAACTGCAATTCGACAGAAATTTCCAAATTTCTATACCTCCTAGATCTTTTTGGGAGGATAGGACATTCCTGGAAGATGAGTCAATCCATTTCTATACAGATGGGTCAAAAACAAAAGAAGGGGTTGGTTGAGGTGTGTACTCTGAACGACTGAAATTAAGTCTCTCATTCCGCCTTCCTAATCATTGTAGCGTGTTCCAGGCGGAACTTTTGGCGATAAAAGAAGTCTTGTCCTGGCTTAAAGAAAACGTGATATCAACATCTCATATCCGTATTTTCTCAGATAGTCAGGCCGCTATCAAATCTCTGGACTCTGTCTCTACAAACTCTATAACAATCCATAACTGTGGATCATCTCTAATGGAGATGGCACAACAGTTTAATATTCACATTTGCTGGGTGCCGGGCCATAGAGACATTCCAGGTAACTGTAAGGCAGATGAACTCGCCAGGAACGGTACAGTACAGCCCATGCTACCACGTTTGGCACGTACTGGCATACCAATCGCTACTTGTAAACTGTTGCTAATGCAAGACGCTGTGAGGAGGGCAGGCACTAGGTGGAACAACATCACCACGTGTCAAGTCACAAAAAACATCTGACCAACACTGGATTTAAAACGTTCAAGGTGCTTGCTCTCTCTAAGCAGATCGCATATAAGCTCGATAATAGGTGTCATAACCGGACACTGTCTAATAGGAAAGCACGCCACGAGATTAGGCGTATTCTCAAATGACTTTTGCAGAAGCTGTATGGACGAGGAAGAGGAAGAAACAGTTCTTCATCTTCTCTGCACATGCCCTGCTCTGGCTCGAAAACGCAAGAATTACCTAGGAGAATTCTTCTTTAACGATCTAAGCGATCTAAATAATATCAGCATAATCAGCCTCTCACGTTTCGTAAGGGACTCAAACTGGTTCCATTGAGCTTAGGAGGAAGCCTCAAGATTCATGTGGTATCACAATGGGCCATTAAACTGGCCTAAGTGTGTCCGTTTCCATCTCGGACAGCCACTATAACCTAACCTAACCTAACCTCCCCTTCGGTGCCGAATTTCGTTATCATAAGTCTGCAGTCTTTCTATCCATCTGTGTCTTTCTGGGTTCTTGAAGTTCAGCAAATAGTTAAGAGCACTATGATCGGTTTGCATAAGTAACTTCTGTCCATAGATGTATTTGTGGAAGCGTTTCGTTGCCAATATGAGTGCCAAGAGTTCTGGTCGCACAGTAATTACTTTCGGTCTTCGACAACTTTTTCTTTGCCATTGTGCACTTGTGACTTAACAGCGCCAGCACTTGCATTAGCATCGATGACAAAAGACTTACTTGGAGTCGGATAGACTAGCACCGGAGCATTGCATTGACTGTATTTCAGTTCTTGGAAGTCTTTTTCACTAACCCGACCACCTTGATTGCTTGTTCTATTCCGTAAGCTGATACAAGCTCATCGCAATGCCCGCAAAGTTCTTAACAAAAAGCTTGTTTTAGTTAGCAAGAACCAGAAAGCTTCGTAGTTGATGTTGGTCCTGTGGTGTTTTGCCAATTTTTGACGGGTTACTTTTGACTCCCTGGGACGAGATGATATGCCCCAAATACTTCACTTCAATATTTAACAGTCCACATTCTTCCAAGTTAAGTTTAAGGTTAGCCTGTCGAAGTTTCAATCCTTTATTTATTTTTATTACAGTGTGGGTCATCCAAGTAAAAAAAAGAGACAAATCTGGACCTGGTTCCACCATTAAGTATCGATGGCGTCCACAGAAGAAGTAGAAATAATCACGTCTTCTTTAAAGACAGCCCTTAAAGTTGTTGTTCTTTCGTAACTATAGATCATGGGAATCTGTGTATTCTGTTTTTTAAGTACCTAGGTGTGAATATCTAAAACTACACGTTGTTCATTCATAAAGTCCTGTCGCATGTCGTTTGCAATCCGAATTAAGAGTCAGACGTCACTATAAACCCTAGCTGCTCCTCGTGTGGCAGTTCTTAGACGGTAGCTATTGGTGTTGTGTAGCCAATTCCTTCAATATTCGAAACCAGCCTCTACACTTCAAAGTTGGTTCTTTCTCGTTCTTTCTCGTTTTTTTTTTATTTTGTTTAATTTTTTTTTCTCGGCTCGGCGTCATCAATATGTGGAGTTAAAAATCACGACAATGAATAAAATGCCTGAGTTCAATTTCAAATTAACTTCAATATTTATTCGTAATATAAAAAATTAAATATTAAATTTAAAGTATATTAACCGCACACGACAGCAGCTTCTTCTTAACTATACTCTGTCCAACAAAAATTGTCAGTACAGAGAAGATAGGACGTTTACCTCTCACTCTGACTGAAGTGAAATCTCGTTAAGCTGTGAGAGAGAGCAAATATTACAGGGTTTCCGTAGTGCCCATTATAAATTTCGAAAAAGCTCTGATAAATAATAATAGGGTTACCAACTTTTGATTTTAAATTGAAAGTTAAAAATAAATTCCGTTTAAGAAAATTTCAAAATTATGTACATAATCCCGAATTCAAAAACCCCTTTGTGAAAACTAAGAGTAACATAAATTCAATTATGAAAAAATAATGAAAATACTCCGAAATTTAAGGTTTTTTTGTTCGAGGTTTTTAGTAAAAAAAAGTTATGTTGAACGAAATAATTATTTTTATCCACACAGTCAACGTAAACATAAATTCATTTTTATTTAGCATAATATAAATTAATACTATATTATAAAGATATCACACAAGCATAAGGAACATAAAATTAATTCGGTATAACAAACAAAATATCACAATATATTATAAAATAAATATAAGTAACTTAAAAGAAATTCAATATAAAAAAATAATGCATAATGCCTTATTCTGACGAAGAGTAACTGCTGCTACTTTCGTCATTTAGATTTATTATCAAACTTTCCACTGCATCTTCTTGAAAAAGCATCCATCTCCCACATCTTTGGTTCAATTACCAGCTCCACGTGTTGCACACAACGATGCCATTTCTCAGCGTCGACGTTTAAAATTCCTGTTGCCAAGAGATCCTTAATTTCGGCCATTTTAAAAGATTTATTTTCCCTTGCCACAAAACCCTTCACTTGAGCCCAAACCAATTCGATTGGATTGAGCTCGCAATGGTAAGGTGGCAATCGAAGCACTTGATGTCCTGCTGCGCGGGCCAATTGCCAATGCCAATAACTCTGCTTTCACCATATCCACTTCAAAGGCTATATCATTCGATGTCAGCCATTTTTTGATGTCGTCTTTTCTGGAAGAAGTGGTGGGGGCCTTGTTTTTCTTCCTTGAATGATATGAAGCCTTATCCAAAACTATGACAATGTTGGGCTCCAGAAGCGTTAAGATCTTCTTAAACCACTCTTCATAAACACTGGCATTCATATCTTCGTGGTAGTCTCCGGTGCTTCCAGAAACGAAGCTTAATAGCCCGTCATCTACAAATCCTGTAGAACTGCCAATGTGCGTAATGTTGAGCCTTTTTCCTTTCCCGGATGGTGAACGCAGTCCTGTTGATAGACCTTCGTTGAACGCTTGGCGAGGTGTTGTTACCGCTGGATCTATCCAAGTTTTATCACAAGTGTGTCCCTCATTCAACCATGTCTCATCAGTGAAATATATTTTTTTATTTTGTTCTCGGAGTTTCTTTACTTCGCGCAAGAATCTTCTTCTCCATGTTATTATGTCATTTCGTTCTATTAAAACGTTCTTCCGCTGGCGTTTGGTGAACTTAAAGCCAAGATCTTTTCTTAAGATAGTATGAAGAGTTGATCTGCCTATTTTTGTGATGTTTTCATTAAGTCTTACCTCACACAAAATTTTGTCCAGCGTTGGAAGTTCGTTGTTAGAAAAAAAAATTATGAACAATTTGCCTGAGGTGTAGAATACCATTGTTGGTAAGTTACACGAGGCTTACAAATTTTGATTAGTTTCGCGTTTAATTTAATTTAAAAAGCGTCAATATGGAAGGCCTGTTACCAAATTCCCATTAGGATCTCGGATTAATACAAAAAAGATGCCCTGAAACAGGAAACTGGATGAATCAATAATCGACTACAAATGTCCTATTCCTACTTTATTAGATTAATTAGGAACATCACAATACTTCACAACGTTTGACCTAGAGAAGTGTTTCTGTCAGGTCCTTGTTAGAGAAAAGGGTGGACAAAACAGGTGTTTTGACTATTCTTGGACATAACGAGTTCACAAGAATTTCTTTTGGGCTCAAAAATTCCCCTGCAACGTTTCAAAATCTTATTAACTCGTTGTCGAAATTTTGGTATTTAGCAAATATCTTAAAGAACATTTTATAAACGTACAAGTATTGGAAAAATTTAGACATCATAATCTAAAAATCCAAATAGACAAGTCCAAATCCTTTGCTAAAAAAACAGGATATTTAGCACACGTCCTAACAATAAAAGAAGTTTAACCCTACTACTGTTTTGGGCATAAATTGTTATTTCAGAAAATGTATAAAGGATTACGTTAAAATTGCGAAACCAATGAGTAGGCATCTTAAAAACAACTAAAGACTAAATCTGAACGATTCAAATTATATAAGCTCTTTTGAAAAATTGATAATAATCGTCACGGGCTCACTTGTCTTTAAATATCCAGATTTTAGTACAAAATTTCAACTTACAATCGACGCACGTTACTTTGGATCTGTGTTGACACAAGAAGGTCACCAAGTGTGTTACGCTAGCAGAACTTTCAATGATCACAAACGAAACTACTCAGTGAGTGAAAAAGAACTATTAGCTATAGTTTGGTTTGCAAATTATTTCAGACCTTACTTGTATAGTAGATGTTTTGACTTACTAACAGAAAAGGTCAACACATTAATCAACGTTCACAGATAGTTATTACAACTAGGTGAATATAACATAAACATTGGTTTTATTAAGGTAAAAGAAAATAGAGCTACAGACTTTCTAAGTCGAATTAATACCGAAACATGAGAAATAAATGCGATCGAGACGCTCACATACAAGGAGGGAGAAGTAGTACTCAAATTTAAATTTTGAAATTTACAATAACATACTCACTCTCAAAATGACCAATGTTCAATATTAGACACAATTGTTTATTGCTTTTATACCCAAATACTTCTATTAAATAATAAAATCAAAGAAATAGAAATACTAAATAATACAAGTATTATATGAATACGAATGTGAATGTGACGAGTGTACCAGTTACAACTCAACTTTGGAACATTCTAGAAATAAAACTCACACCGATTAAGATTTGAGAATGGTCAGTGGACAGAATTATTTCGGGAAAACTTCCCAGGCTGCAACCTCAAAAAGGCGAATCAAAATCATCTACTTACTCCGAAAGTAGTTCCGACTTATATGATAGCAGTGGATAGTATAAAATGGGCTTTAAGATCCTTTTCAGAGTTCAAATTGTCAGCCCAGATGCATCTTCCCTATGATGGTATACAAAAAAGTGCCAGTCTTGTAATGCCATAAAAGCTGGTAAACGCAGCCACTCAAATGCTAAAGACAATACATGTCATGCTTACTCTTATAAAGACTAGACGTATGTTGTTTGGCTCCTAGTATTTTGTTTTATTTTAATTATCTCTGTGCCTAATCGTTTAACTCAGATAGTATAACTGTTTTTTTCTGCTTTTTGGGCTCGAAGATATTGGATATGCGACAAAATTGAAAGTTTTTGTTATTTTTTGTAAATTGTGACAACCATATTTTCCTTAATATACGGAGTTTATAAAGAGACCATTTGGCTGCCTACTCTTTTCAACATAATGTAGTATTCATTAATATTGTAATATTCGGCTTGGTCCGACAATTAAAACTTATTCACACTTTGAAAATAAAACACAAATTCACTTTATTCAAATCGCTCACAAACTTATTTATTCAACACTTTCAATTATTACTTTTCAAACACAGTATCTTTACTTTATCGTATTTCACAATCAATATTGACCCGCTTCGCTTCCAAGCGCCTATTTATATCTCTCAAATCGGTTTGAGAAACTACAAGGTTTTTGTAGGCGTTGAATATTCTCGATACTTAACGAAGCTAGTTCTCCTCTTAACCACTAGATGTTGCCCCTTATTCTAAATGTCCTACACAAGTGTTTACTAATACAAATACAACTGTTGCTACGTACTTATTCTAATATAACACGATTTTAGAGTGAAAGAGATTACAGTATAAACACATTACAATATAATACTCTTTCTCTTGCGGTGAGTACAACTATAGTAAATGTTTTGCCGTTTATATTTGTTTGAAACTGCAGAACACTCTTCTGTTTGTTTTATCATTATTTACAAACGGTTTTCTCATTATTTACAAACGGCAAAAATCACCGAACACAAGCGATCAGCTGTTGCTACATTCATTGTGACAATAACGCAACGCTACCTGTTGGGACATAGTTACAACTTTATTGCTGATTTCATAATTTCCAAATAGTGTGTTCATCACCAAATCGAATAAAAGCTACAAATTTGAATTTAAGAATTTTAAGAATCATGACCAAATGTGCTCTCTGTGATCTTGTTTTCGACTATTTATTTGACTATATTAATGTAAATGGTAGTTGTCATAGAATTGTTCGTGTTAAGGGTATTGACGCTCCGTTCAGCTGTATCAAATTGTTTAGAAAAAGGAAATCATTTTTTGATTTCGTGACGAGTGCGACAAGTTACCTGAAAATAATATTGACAATATTGACAATCGTGATATATTATAACATACAAATTAGCTAGACAAATTAGAGAAGCAATCACATTTTCTCTATAGTAAAATGGAAAATTTACCGTCAATTGACGACAAAACAGTTGATAAGGAAAAATCAAAAAGTAAAACAGGAGCTTTATTAAAACGTAGAAACGATGAACTGGAGGATGATATTTCTGATGCAAACCAGCTTTCAAACAAAGCTGCTATATGTACTTTTAATGGCTATAACTCACCTCGACCCATTGCTGATTTCGGCTTTAATAAAGTGACTAAAACTTCTTTCTCTTTTGCTTCATTGCGAATGTCATCAGCTTCTAATGGTAATGTTCCTGCCCTATTATATTACAACATCAGCAGCAAAACCTTCGCAAATCTCTCATACATTGACGAACTTGTTGAACAACTCATCTTTAAGACAGCTGAGGCCGAATCTCGCTGTAAACAGTTCAAGTATAATTGCCATGGAATAAAAAGGAATCTCGTGCCCTATTGCATCATGACTCAAAACAGGAGAAGGACTGAAAGTGTATTTTTTATCTAAACTTCGTTCATCAACGAATGCCTTTGACATTAAAAACTATTTGGCAGATAAACGTGGTAAACCGTTATCCTAAATGTGAAGAATATTATTCATCGCAATTACACTAAATATTCCTGAATCAAAATACGTTTACTTGACTCGGTTTCTCATGTATTAAATTCGTCATGGATTTGGCTAAAGGGTGTTATAGTTCATGAATTTGAGTATAAACCTAACAACAGGGGTACAATTCAAAACCCTTTTCGTCTATTATAACTTCTTGTAAATGATTTAAGAAGACTTTTACTTACTTACATAAAGTTTTATTAACGTATTTAAGTTAGATGTGGCTCGCTTGACAGTCAGAAATTGAAGAGGACTAACTTAAGTTAAGTGATAAAAAAGAAGCTTAGAAGAACATGATATTCCATTACAATTATTATAGTGTAGACAGATGTGTATGACTCAGCACTCTAGTACTCTATTTTAAGTGTAACAATATTTATAATTCAATTATATAACTATCGGACAACGGTAAATCGACGTCAAATCAGCTTAAACCAATTCTAATATACTACGAAAACGTAAATGGCCTTTAGACTAAGACCAACATGGTCTAAAAAAACATAAGCAATCGATAACACGATGCCATTATACTAACAGAAACTTGGCTGAATGTTATTTATTCTTGACACGGAGCTTTTCGATGCTTCTTTTCAAATCTTCAGGTACGATCGTCATGTAAACGACATATCTGACAATGCAGAAGGACGAATTCTTCTTGCCATCAATACATGCTACATGATTGCCGATTTTCAATCCACTGGAATCGGAAGTTCTTTGTATTAAAAATAAGCTGGTTTTCGAACATTTATTTATTATATCGACTAACATACTTCCAAGTTCTAATAATGGCATTTAAGAAAAATTGAATGACTGAATTGAAAGTCTATATATGCTATATGGAGGATGAAATTTTGATTGTAGGTGATTTCAATCCATTGAATCTAAATTGGATACAAATTGATGATGACAACTTCTATATACTTTCCAATTAACGTATCTAGCTCAAATGAGCTTCGTTTTTCGTTTGGTCTTAGCCAATTTAATGGAGTAATGAATCGTTTTGGAAGAACACTGGACTTGGTTTTTTTCTCCGACACAGTTAGTTTCGAAACTGCAGTAATTGATTCTGCTGTTAAACTTATTAAAAAAGGTCGACATCATCCTGCTTTAGATATTGCACTCAATTTAAATATGCCTTCTCCTAATTACAATTATTCTTATGAAAAACTTGAATTTAGCTTTAGCAAGTGTTATTTTGTAAGTTTGTTTGATTTGTTATATAATGTATGTTATTATTTTTAAATTTAAATATTGATGTGTAACGTTTTTTATAATACTCTCTTTGACTGTTGCAGTCAAATTATTCCATTTAAAAAGGCTCGTAAAACTAGCATGCACCACCATGCATGGTGGTTCCACTCCCGAACAAAGGCGGCCATAATTGCTAACTCACTTGATAAAATCTAAAAACGATTGGTCCTAAAATGTGTTGAGCTCCCTGATTTCGAATCTGCAATCAGTTTTAAACTATCTCGTCATGACTTTGAGATACGTTCGGTAAAGGGTTGAAGAGCGGTTTAATATAGTTTTATTTAAATATATTTTTTTTTTCTTTATTATGTGTACTTGTTATAGAATGCATGAGTTATTTTGTACATGAATGGCATTAAGTATTCATTAACCTGTTAGTAAAACGCAGAAACAACTCTAGGTAACCTAACCAGTATTCGACTTTTTTTTTCTTAAATTAGTTTTAATTCGACAAGTTTTTTGTATACATAGTAGTACAAAAAGTAAATATTTTTCAAAAATTATTTATAAAATTAGGGCCATTTCAATATTTTAATTTTTAAGTTAGGAAGATTTCATAAACAGGATATAAGTCTTAAATCTTAAGCAAATAAATCACTTGGTCTGAAAGAACATAATTTTGTTTTTTTTTTTTTGTAATTTCCGCAAACTTGTAATAAAAGGATCGGAATTCAAAAGAAGCTGATGAAAAAGATCTGTATTGCAAACTTTTCTTGACATTTTTCTTGTATGATCTCGACGAAACATTTTAAAGTTTTTATTTGTAGCCTCTGCAGCCTCTTCAGATAGTTCTCCTATCGGTAAAAGAGCATGATTGATTATGTCTGAACCATGAATCAATACTTTGTGAACTGAACTAGGGAGATTGTACCATCCATATTCTTGAATAATGAGTCTGGCTGTTTTATGTGAATATTTTAAATTGTTCGCATTCAATATCGAATCCAGAAGATAAGGTGTTCAGATCAGTACTGCTTGACATCGCTCAAGAATGTTTTTATCGATTCCTGTAATTTCAGCAGAGATTGAAGCATTTGCGAAGAATTTACGTGCCGTGTTTCCATCATTAGATGTTCCACTCCCTCCACTTCGCGGTCTATCGATAATAAGTCCCAGTTTCTGCCGAAACGTATCCTGAATGTATTTTTTTCTTTCTGCAAAACTGGCTTTGTCTGCATCGGATCTCATTTGAGTAGAATATGCGTCGCTTGAGCATGGGAATTTTTTTTATGGCTTTTTAATGGGTTTTGTTTTGAATAGTTTTTAATGTGTTTTTAATTGGTGCGGTATTGTGTTTGATGTATTGTTTGGCGCAAGCCTTGGCGCCGCATGCGGAAGTGATGATGATGAAGGGTTGGTTTGTGATGTTGAGGATTTGAATAGAAGTGTGGAAGAGGCGGCGCGGGCTCTCTGGATATTTGGAGAATGTGCGGTGGATGGATCGTGATGATTGTGGTGGTTGCTGCCGTCGGTCGGTCGGTCGGTCGGGAGGGAGTTTAAAGAAGATGTGTGTGAAGTAGTTTTGGATATTTGGAGAATGTGCGTTGGATGGATCGTGATGATTGTGGTGGGGTGTGGGTAATGTGTTTGGTGGTGGTTGCTACCGTAGTCGTGGTTGTCGTCGTGTTCGTCGTCATGATCGTCATGGTCATCGTCGGTCGTCGGTCGTCGTCGTCGTTTATGTGGTATGGTTGTGCGGTACAGCATGTGCCGTGGTGATGGTTGTCGTCGTGTTCGTCGTCATGATCGTCATGGTCATCGTCGTCGTGGTCGTCATCGTCATGGTCGTGGTCGTCTTTGTTGTATGTCAGTAGGTAAAGGGTCCCTTGAAGAAGGAAAACAAATAAAGAAAATATTTTTTTTTATTGATGTGTGAGAGACGAGGAGGTGACGGTGCGGCAGTGTGGTGATATGGTGATCTGTTGAAGTGAGTATGCATTTGATGGTTAATTTGTTGGTTTGTTTAGGATTTTATGAGGAGCGATCGTTTGTGTGAGGATGAGTGAGAGGGGTAGATTTTATTTGTGTAGGGATGTATGGATGGGTTGGTGACCATGATGATGATGATTTATTTATAAATATGAGAATGAGATGGAATTGTATTTTTGTTATAATGTGAAATGGAAATGGGTATTGAGAAAAATGTTGAAAACTTTGAAAGGCTGTAACTTTTGAAGGAAGCGTTTTTTCGCAAAAATAGCCTTATTTTTCATCACCGTATATATATTTATATATCTACATAACTATCTATCTATATATGTATGAATTTATCTTTAAAAAGATAAAAGAACAAAATCTGAAATATTGTATTTAAGAAAAAAAATAAATAAATAAAATAAAGCATAAAAAAAAACATCAATTTGAAATTTACTTATTATTTATTTTAGATATGTGTATCCATGAATTATGTTCAGGAGGGAAACCCAACCATTTTACAAATTATTTTATCTTTTTCCTTTGTAATACTTTTTCTATAAGAAATGTGTCTGGATATTTGGTTTTTTGTAGCTCTAATTCATAGAATCCACCTTTAATAGGATGACCTTGATAGTCTTCTAGCAGATATGTTATAGGATTACTTCGTTGAATTTTTGTAATTTTAAAAATTTCAGTTGTCCAGTTTGGTGTGTATCCTTTTTCAAATACATGTTTGTATTTACTGATTCTCACTGAATCTCCAACTTTGAATTTAGGAGTTAAACGAATTTTAATATATTGATATACAGAAGAGAGTAGATGTTTTTCGTTTGCAGTATTTACTTCGGAAGGTTTCATTGTTATAGTTCGATGTTTTGAATTGTTATAAGTTTTAGTTAGTGTTGACAGCATATCGGTCCATTTGTACGATCCGTTTATACTGAATTGTGAATGTTCGAATAAATCGTTCTACAATTGATGCCTTCAATTGAGTAAATGTCGAATAATGATTAATTTTATATTTTCGCACTAAATTTTGAAAACATATATATTTACTCAAAATCTTTACACCAAACAAAATATGAGTTCTTAAAACAAGTAATTAAACCTATAAAAAAAAATGGGTTTCTTTACATTTTCTAATAATAGTGATAGTTATTCTACCGTCATTATCAATTAGATAGTTTCTACTTGTGTCAAACCTATACAAAAATACCAAAACACTTAATTCGGTACAATGCAATTTTTTTTTGATAATTTTTAAACAGGACGGTATGAATTTAAAACACATTTACAATGACCATGTTAATTCCGACATGACATTTAAAACATTTCAAAATGTATGTGCAGACTGTTGGAAAACCGTTTATGGATTTTTTTTGTAATCGATAAAGAAAGTCCACTGAATAATGGTCGCTATAGAAAAGGTTTTGACTGTTTTCTCAAGTTATAAAAAGCAGGTACATTTGAATTCTAAAGCCAATTGCCCGAGTAATGGTTGATAAATACAGTTGCGAGCAGTATAGTGAAGAAGTACTTTCTGTTAATAACAGTTCTGTTAATAACAGGTTCAGTTTTGAATGTTGGCTTTTTGCGGTTAAGACTAGTAATTTACAGTTCAGTTCAGTTTAGTGCGGTTAAGACCAGTAATTTGCAGTTGAGTTCAGTTTTGATTTTCGGTTTTATGCGGTTCAGACCAGTAATTTGCAGTTCAGTTCGGTTTTGATTCTCGGTTTTGTACGGTAAAGACCAGTTATTTACAGTTCAGTGTAGCAGTTCTATCTGTACAAATCGCAGTTGCGTTTCTTCATTTAAGACCAGTTATCTTAATAATAAAATAAAATCTTAAACCCAATACATATTTTCGTTTGAATTTATCACCATTGAAGCAATCAATGATAGACAAAGAACAATTAAAATTTTATAACTCACTATTCCTAACCACTCGCTGCCCCTGGAATAATAAAAGCATTGCGTTGCGTACCTAGCCTAGCTCTCGTTTCAAATGGGGATGAATCAACACGATTAGATTTGCTCCAATGTTTTTTTAAAAAGAAAAAAAAAAATTGAATTCCGTAACGGGGCAAATTGTTATTAAAT
This sequence comes from Eupeodes latifasciatus, assembly GCA_920104205.1. Classification (NCBI taxonomy): domain Eukaryota; kingdom Metazoa; phylum Arthropoda; class Insecta; order Diptera; family Syrphidae; genus Eupeodes; species Eupeodes latifasciatus. Next base: position 217,749,211 of record OV049924.1, on the reverse strand, counting down.
TTTAAATTGATATCTGAAGACAAACGATTTTTAGGATGAAGCGATCCGATGTATTGGATTTGAAGAGAAGTAATAAGAAATTCTACAACATTAAGAAAAAATTATTATGTTGATATTAAATGATTGTGGTTGCTTTTGTCAAATGAACAATAGATGGGAATATGTATTTGTATGATGTGAGCTTATAAATAAATAGGTGTTTCTGTTCAAAGTTTTTGTTTGGTGTATGGAAGATTTTTAAAAAGGATTGGTTAGTTTAATTGTGAACTTTGCAGTGATCGGTTGAAAAATAAAATTAAAAAAAAAATCCAAAATGAGTTCTCAATTTTTGAACAAGTTGAATAACTTGGGTATGGTTAAACCATTAAAAAGTATAAGCGATCTTCAATCCATTACCTACTTAATAAAAAATGGGGAGAAAACTCTTACGAAATACGGTCCAAGAATTCTTTTGGAAATGGAGAGTTTTAAGGTATTTTTACCTTCTAACTTCAATGGACTTTCAGAAGAAGAAATAGCTCTGTTCTCAGGCTATTTTTTGAAGGTTTCTGAAGCATCACTTCCAGGAGGGCAACCAAAACTTGAATTCCTCCCACCCGTTGAAGAAAAAGTAAGTTATAAAAAAAAAATGGTTTAAAAACAAGGAAAATATAGATAATTTTGTTTTTGTTCATTAGCGTTATGAGGTAGTTTCATCCACTGAAACAAAAGTAAAGCGGTTCAACCTGAAAGCCAACAAAATAGAGTTTAGGATCAGTCCTATCCCCAAAGGAGCAAAGCTGACAACATGGGTAAGAATTGCCGTTGAAGAGGCACTTAAATTTGCATTTCAGGGTGTGGGGGCTATGGACAAGGTTGGAGTGACGTTTAATGGAAAAGGATTTTCCAAGGAGAGAGGAAGTGGTTGGGTGAATTTTAAGAACGCATCAGAATTTAAAATCGAGGATTTATGGGAAATGATGATTAAAATATTTCAAAGTAACTCAGAAGGATTCTGCACAGATACTTTCGAATTAACGGTTACTTCCATAAAACTACCTTCAGGTAAAGGGAATAGCCGCGAACCTCATTACAATTCATATGAGGAAGAATGCCTTAAAAAACGTGGGATCATATCCATCAAAAACAAGGATAACTTGTGTTTACCCAGAGCCTTAGCAGTAGCAGTAGCATATGCGGACATGCCTACAAAGTCTTAAGTGGAAAAGACAACACTGAAGAGGTTATTTGCAAGGTAAAGGGAATATGCTTAAATTACTCAGCATCAAAAAAAAGTTAATTTTGAAGCAATCAAAGCAGCCGTTCTTAACGCCGATGGCAATGATCACATTCAGATTATTTCTGACAATATTTGCAGGACAAGGGATCATCAAGTGATAACAAAGACACAGTGCAAGACGTATAGACCTATAGATCGGAAAAACGCCACTTTCTCTCTAACCATAGCTCCCTACCTTTTGGATTTTATCGTCAAAATAGTCCCACGGCATTCTTACCCTCTTAGATTTACAATGCATTTGCAACATTTTCTGATATTTCTTTGAAAAATATTACAATAAAAAATGTAAAAACGAATTAAATAAAAAGAACTAGAAGTACAATATTGTTTATGTGTTTATTTATATTTGGAATGGTTACATGGTGAGTATTGGTTTTAACAAAATCATTGAGCATGAACCCGATAGGTTAAAATATTGTTAGATAAAATGATTTTTTTTATTTGATTACGTATTAGTTTACACACCATGACAGTCAATTTAAGTAAGTTTGTTAACTTCTCCAGTAACTGGATTATATTCTATTACACGGTCATGAAGAATAAGGCAATACATAGTTGTTAAAGGTAGAACTGGAAGTGTTGTTTTAAGTTCAATTTTTACATCCACTGGTCCTGTTTTAATTGATTCATTTTGACGGGAACAATCAACCACCATTATTGGGGCGATATCCTTGAAGTTTTGTCGTGATAAAAGTGGTTGTGAGCGTTTTTGATAGTATGAGTATTGAAATTTACTGTACATTTCATAGAGAATGGCATACTGGTCTAGTTTATATTTAAGATTTAAATCTTCACGAGGGTACGATTCAGAGTTTAAATGTACCTTTACATTGCTAACTTCACAGTGGTCAAATTTGCTTACATCCTTATCCTTTTGATTTTTTCTATTCGTTTGTAGAGCAATAATAACATATCTCGGTTTCTCAAGTTGAGTTGAAGTCTTAACTGTCCATACATGATCAGTGTTAGTTGGCAGCGTTGGATATTCGTACATTTCCCAAGTTCGAAAATGAATTTGAATTGGATTTAATTGTATTTGTTTTAATAATGTAATCTTGCTTGAATCGGATAAGGTAATATGCGGAACTCTCCATTGCAATTTGAAAATTGATAGTTTTATTTCCTCGTTTTCTGTAGTATAATAAGCATTCTCATTACTTCGAGTACGAATTAGAACCAATTCATGTCTTGCGTTTACTATAATCCTTTTATAGTCTTCAGCAAATCCCAACAGATTCTTTAGTGGTACACAAAAATTAAAAGTACCCGATGCAGGTGTAATGCTGGAGTTTCCGGTCCATGAAGCATTTTCTAAGCTTTTACTTTCATTCTCATTCAATGATATATAATTTTTCATTGATGTTGTGATGCCAACATTTTTATTGTTATCAATGTCCACTCCGTTTAGTTCATAATGTATTTCTTCAAAAAGAAATGCCATCGCATTATTAGATAATTTTCCCGTAGAAGAAGGCTTTCCATCTAATTTTGTTAGACCTCCTTCTATATAAATGTAGCTTTCACTGGGTAAAATGCACAAATCCTGTTGTTGTATAGGGATACGTATTTCATCACTTGGATTGAATGACTGAAGAAATGGCGAGTAACTATGGTACTCAAACTTAGATATGCTATTATCATAGTTAGGTCCATGGGTAATGTTTAATATTTCGTTCATATTGTTTTACTTTAGTTTAAATCCTAATGTAAGAAGGTAGGTCTTATTTTCAGATGATAGTTTTGGTCTTGACGGTGGTGCTGTTCTAATAGAACTAAATGGATGGTTACTTTTCGTATCTATTTTATAATTACTATTATAGATTAACATTATTGTGATTTTGGAGTTAAATGCAGTCGTACGGTTATTCTTTCTCCTCTGAAATTTATCAAGTCACCGTCTTGATCCACGAGTTTTAATGTTAGACTGCTTATTCGTTTGACGTTCACAGGTAAATAGATGACATTTTTCGGGACTTCTATGATTTTATACCCTGCTCCTGTTTCTGGAGAAAATTCATGTAAAGTATGCACAGGAGTATTATTAAAATAAGAACCAGTAATGATATTACACTCAACTCGTATTACATTCACCTTATTTATATCAACAGGTAAATCCGACAAATGTACCACACCGGGGTCAAGAACACATTTACTGAAACCAAGTAATTTTCCAATAGTTCTATCCTTATTGAAATATATTTTTTCGTTGCTCCGGATTTCAGATACCATAGTATTATTATTTGCCTCTATTTGAACAATAGCTGTAGAATTTCGAGATAATAATTCTTCGGAAATAAATTTTGCAATGTTATCAATTTCATAAGACCCAGTTGGGATTTCAATTTCATATTCCCCTATATGAAACAAATTGTTCCGTTCATCTACATTCGGAATGGAGTTGTACGTTTGAAAATCAATCAATCCGCAAACGTAGTCCTGATCCAGGTTCAAAGGTGGAAAATATTCAGCTAATAGATGGGAAGTTCTTCCGCTTAGCGTAAGTGTCAACGTCATGCTTATAAAAAATACAATGTAACCATTTTAAAAGAAAACTCTTTATTTATTTGAAAATAAACAATCATATAAAAATCTTAAACATAAATGACCACAATTAAAAGAGTCGAAATCTTGATATTTAGTATAATTATAGTTAATTTTGTCACCCAAATAGTTAATAATTTCATTAGGAGGCTGTAAATTTCCAAAGCTATCAAAATATTCAATTTTACTGCCTTCTTTATAATACGCTACCCAGTGCGTTCCAGGACCAATTGAGGAATCAAGATTTACAATCCCAGATTCATTTTTCTTCGGTTAAGTTTTTGGTAAATTATCGCGCATGAAAACTCCTCGAAAATTCGGAATTAAATTCTTTGCAAAATTTCTCAAATCTATTTCATTTAATGCACGATTGGGTAGCGAACTTAGGAGTTTTTTGACTTTGGATTTAAATAAAGTCCAAGCCCCTTTCTATAAGGTTTAAGGTGTAAGCCTTGTCCGACTGCAATTGATTCCATTTTCTCGTTATGACGTTTTTTCTCCTCTAGATCTTTTTTAGCAATGCTGATATCGCTGACAGCTTTTGCTACCCCTGCAGCTCCACCCGTTAAAGCTCCAAGTGCTGAAAGTCCAGCAAACAGAGGAATAAGGAAAGGAATTGCTCCTCCAGTTTTTGGTATGGCAATAACTCTTGGCGTCTTAATTCTTTTAATGTTTTTTCGAACTGTTTTCTTGGCAGATGATATTGCTATTTTAATTGCTTTTTCTAAATTGAAGTTTTTTAACTTTGATATTATTCCCAATTGTGTGAATCACTTTTCTAAAGGAGGGTTGTTTAGCTTTATTATCTATCTTGAACTTCTTTTCTTCGTTTTCATTTTTCGCTCTTTTTTTAGGCTTCTTATCTTTACTCTGAGAACAACCCATACCGAATTTTGTTTTTGCTTTTAAGAGGTTGGTAACCAATAGTGCGTTTGACCGTTCAGCTATACTAGCGTTCTTAGATTTAAATCGCTGCCAGGCCTTTTCAGTTAAAATCCTATCGGCAATGTGTTGATCAGATGTATTTTTAAATTTGAAATACGATATATCGTGTTCTTTGCACGCTTGATCAAGCAAATTAATTCCCGGATCGCCTCGAGCTAAGCGTTTTTGAAGTTTTGTTCCAGGACCACAGTATTGATAACCAGGTAGATGTAGTTCAACAGGTAGTTTGTTTATTAAGGTATTTAATAAACCTTTTCCTTCTACAATATTTCTTTGACTGATAGAATTTTTGGAATAATCAAACGTTTTATATTAATATCTTTGCGCTAGAATGGTTAGATGCGATATGAGGGTTTTTATATATATAAACTTGACATTTATAGGAATTTATTTAGTTTTCATCACTATGCGATTCGTTAAGCAACAATACCAGTTACCGGTACAAAATATGGAACTGGATAACAAGATTGAGAGAAAAAAGCATGGTAAATTATTCCCTCATAGTATAAGGGGGTTAATTACTGGCCCCTCAAACTGTGGAAAAACAAATGTCATGATGAGTTTACTACTACATCCAAATGGCTTGAAATTTGAAAATATCTATGTTTATTCTAAATCTCTACATCAACCGAAGTATGAGTTTTTACGAAAAGCCATAAAACCAATAAAAAACATGGGCTTTTTTACATTTTCCAGTAATTGTGATGTAATTCGAGTCGAAGAGGCTAAACCAAATTCTATATTCATCTTTGACGATATTGCCAGTGAAAAACAAGATACAATTCGAGTGTATTTTAGTATGGGACGACATCATCACATCGATAGTTTTTATTTGTGCCAAACATATACAAGAATACCGAAACACTTAATTCGAGACAATGCGAATTTTCTTATCGTCTTCAAACAGGATGATATGAATTTAAAACATATTTATAATGATCATGTCAATTCGGATATGACATTTAAAATGTTTCAAAAGGTATGTGCAGAATGTTGGAACACAAATTACGGTTTTGTGGTCATTGATAAGGACAGCCCCTTGAATGAAGGTCGATATAGAAAGGGTTTTGACTGCTTCCTTAAGCTATAAAATAGATACAATTTTTGATTTTTGTATCATATGTACAGTAATGTTCCATGAGAGCAGTACAGAACAGTTCAGCGACAGATTATAGCAGTTAAAAGCGGTTCAATCCAGTTTAAGACCCAGTATTCTATACGGTTAAGACCAGTAAGCGCAATAAAAATTTGGTTTAAGAACTATCGAAAGATTTTTTCATCAACTTCGAGATTTATTTTTTCAACTGCATTTGTAAGAAGAAATTAACTTTACAATATGATGAACATAGATGTAAAACTAACAAAAGAGCTTATTAAAACCACCGATGCTCTACGAAAGAAATACAAATCATTCAAGACCGATAGGGAAGCTTACGAGACTCAAATTGAAGAAACTTTTAAACCACTCACGAAACCACTAAACGAATTGGTTAAAAAATCAAATTCCGAGCAGTTTCAAAACAGTATTATCGAGAGCCCTTTAAAGAAAATAAAACTCAATCTGGAACAGCATCAACCACATGATGAATTCATTACGCCAAAGTCTTTTATTGACGATTCACCTATTTTTGTCGATGACAATGATACTCCAAAAAGAACAAAGAAAACCTCAAACTATTACGCAAGTCATACCCCTAAAAAATATATAGATTTATTTATTAATAATTCCAGCACTCTTGATAAAACGTATGGTATTCGTTTAAAAGATGGAAAGTGGTACATCGGTAATGCTGAGTTCAGTATTCTCGGCAGGGATATAGAAATTAAAAATAAAACCTTTGAAGGAACAAATGGGTTATATGAGCTTATATTTAAGAAAAAATCCCGATAAGACAATTTACACTGATGAAGATTTAAAAAACTACAAGACCATTTTACATGACACTAATGCATATAGAAAAGATCATGATTCACAGCGACAAATACTTGGTAATCGTGGTTATAAGTATAAAAATATAATAAGTAAATTATTAGGATTCAACACAAACACTTCTATTAAGCCATTACCTTCACCATTAACACCACAAACAACTTCAGGAAATGGATTAATGCAATTATCAAAAATGAAAAAAGACTATATATTTTGGGATAATCCCAATGAGCTTGTAGATCGATTGAGACTGCTTATTGCTTCACATCAAGCTGGACATAACAATCATTCTAACGAAATTGTTTCAATTATTGAAGAACTTAAAGAAGCCGATATTATCGAATAAAAAAAAAATAATGAGTGTTGATAAATTTGGTCGTTATTTATATAGGACCCCACTGAGAGGCCCAAGAGGGAAACAAGGAGAGCCGGGGCCACCAGGATTACAGGGAGAGCGAGGTTTGCCTGGACCAGCTGGTGAGGGTTTTTTAAAAACAGACAGCGGTGATTACAATCTAACGTTTAAACGACTAAAAAATATTCAAGATCCACAAGAACAGGAAGACGCTGCTAACAAAAAAAATATGTTGATGACGCAAACGAGCAACTTAGAGAATACATTAAATATGAAGTTGTTGAAAAATTTGAGAAACTCCTGTTTGACACAATTAATTAAAAAAAAAAAGAAAAAAATTATAATTCAAGGGAAAACTACTATTTAACTTAAAGTCAATCATAACTTCACTTCAGTCTTTAACTTAATGCCTCATTGTGTCAACTCAATTATCATGTCTAACATAGATACTCGATTCATTTTTGATGAAATTTTGGAGTTTTTGAAAATAAATCATAATAATATATTGGAAGAACATCATGAGGAGCTTTTAAACAATGTTATCTTCTTGAAAAGATTTATGAATATATCGAGTACAACTTCAAAACACGGGTGTCATTTTACTAACTGTCCATGGTCTTCAAATCTGTGTAAAGCTGGACCAGATACATGCGCATGCCACATGCTTGAAAATAGAATGTTAAGAATAAAAAAATTGATGTCTCTGTATAAAAGACTAAAATAGTATCTATGTATACATATAGGTAAATCTTGTTATGTACTATATCAAATGAAAGAATTTAAATAAATAAACTAATAAAAAGGTAAAATGTTTTGTTGTTTTAATCATTCAGTGAAAAGATGAGTAAAAGAGACATTGTCGAAGAACTACATAAGCCAGCAAGAAGAAATTTTAAAAAAAGGAGAGTCGTTATCAAGGGGCTTGATGATTTATGGCAAGCTGATCTAGTCGAAATGGGACCGTATTCGTCAGAAAATGAAAACTACCGATATCTTCTCACAGTTATTGATACATTTTCTAAATTTGCTTGGACGACTCCTATTAAACATAAAACTGGGGCAATGGTCACTGTTGCCATGCAAGATATATTCAACAAAGGTCGATGGCCTAAAAATTTACAAACAGATGATGGAAAAGAGTTTTTCAATAAGAAATTTCAAACTCTAATGCAAAAACATCAAATCAACCATTATTCAACATTTACTCCACTGAAAGCATCGATTGTCGAACGATTTAATCGCACATTGAAAACTCTTATGTGGAAAGAATTCAGTTTCAAAGGAACATATAAATGGTTTGATATAATAGGGTTGCTGACTAAAACTTATAATGATTCAAAACATCGTACAATAAAAATGAAACCATCTGAAGTAAATGCCTCAAATGAAAAACAATTACTCTCTAAGATATATAATCACATCAAAATTCATATTACTCCTAAATTCAAGGTAGGAGACTTTGTAAGAATTAGTAAATACAAACATGTTTTTGATAAAGGGTACACTCCAAATTGGACTACTGAAATCTTTAAAATTATCAAAGTACAGCGCACAAATCCTCTTACATATCTGTTAGAAGACTATCAAGGGCATCCAATAAAGGGCCAATTCTATGAACTAGAGTTACAAAAAACAAAGTTTCCCGATACATATCTGATTGAAAAAGTGCTTCGGACGAAAAAGAATAAAATATTTGTAAAATGGCTCGGTTTTCCATCCGATCACAACTCTTGGATACCTTTTAATCAAAAATAATACTAATAAACAAGACAGTATCTTTTGTAAATTTCGAAGGCTAGTTTCACACATATCAGGTTTCATTTCTATGGGAGTCTGTTATTTAAACGATTTTTTTTTTACTAACTGTTTATGGTTTTCAAATCAACAAAGAGAAGTCTAACCGTGCTAAAAAAAAAATTTAAAATGAATAAACTATATTAAAAAGTAAAATACTGCAGCGTTTTAATCATTCATAAAAAAAAACCCAAACCTCATCAAGATTTCTCCTTCTAAGCAAAAGAAAAGAAAAGCACCAACGGAGATTTGAGAAAATTATATAAGTGAAATTAGAAAACAATTTTTTTTTTAAATTATATTTATATTATATTTTATTTTATTTTTTTCAAATTTAACATTTTTTTAATTTTCAATCCTCATCCGTTTTTCCCCGTATGGATGTTGTTCGGCTACTTCTTCGTCGTCTTCGTCCTCATTCCTTCCCCGCTTGGATGGCGCAGAAAATGTTATGGTATATGCCCCATATAGCACAGGTGGTGGTTGTATGACTTTCATCCTGCAACCTTTTAGCTGGGCCATATCTTCCTCCGTCAAATCGGAGAATTTATTTGGTAGAAAACATTTAAAGTTTTCCAATTCCACCATAACCTTTTCTCCAAATTTGGCGGTTCTCTTCGTAGCCTTTATGATGGTCATCATCTCTTCACTGAGTGTCCTCAGGGATACTAGAGGCTTCTCCTTCGTGATAGTGTTTAATTTTTGTAGGAAGTCCATTTTCTGCCCTTGTACGTCCAGAATACGAATATTAATACTTTAAATTCAACAAAGTTAGATGGCTTTATATGAAAAATTTTCTTCAAGTATTGTGACAAAAAAAATTATGGTAGGAACCTAACTGTATTCCCATAAAACCGTTTTCTTTCACTCAATATCATTAAAACGAGACCAGTCGGTAAACATATGATGTACAATATCTTTAAAATTTCTACTACTACTACTTTCTCATTATAACACATCTAATTCCATCCATTTTAAAACGAGAGCTAGGTTATGTATGCAACGCAATGCTTTTATTACCCCAGGGGCAGCGAGTGGTTAGGGATAGTGAGTTATACAATTTTAATTGTTCTTTGTCTAAAGTTTATGCTAGAAAATTAAACAAACAAAATCAGTAAATACAAACATGTATTTGAAAAAGGATACACACCAAACTGGACAACTGAAATTTTTAAAATTACAAAAATTCAACGAAGTAATCCTATAACATATCTGCTAGAAGACTATCAAGGTCATCCTATTAAAGGTGGATTCTATGAATTAGAGCTACAAAAAACCAAATATCCAGACACATTTCTTATAGAAAAAGTATTACAAAGGAAAAAGATAAAATAATTTGTAAAATGGTTGGGTTTCCCTCCTGAACATAATTCATGGATACACATATCTAAAATAAATAATAAGTAAATTTCAAATTAATGTTTTTTTTTATGCTTTATTTTATTTATTTATTTTTTTTCTTAAATACAATATTTCAGATTTTGTTCTTTTATCTTTTTAAAGATAAATTCATACATATATAGATAGATAGTTAGATATATAAATATATATACGGTGATGAAAAATAAGGCTATTTTTGCGAAAAAACGCTTCCTTCAAAAGTTACAGCCTTTCAAAGTTTTCAACATTTTTCTCAATACCCATTTCCATTTCACATTATAACAAAAATACAATTCCATCTCATTCTCATATTTATAAATAAATCATCATCATCATGGTCACCAACCCATCCATACATCCCTACACAAATAAAATCTACCCCTCTCACTCATCCTCACACAAACGATCGCTCCTCATAAAATCCTAAACAAACCAACAAATTAACCATCAAACAGATCACCATATCACCACACTGCCGCACCGTCACCTCCTCGTCCCGATACATCATACCCCTACATACCATCTCACACATCAATAAAAAAATATTTTCTTTATTTGTTTTCCTTCTTCAAGGGACCCTTTACCTACTGACATACAACAAAGACGACCACGACCATGACGACGACGACGACGACGACGATGACCATGACGATCATGACGACGACGAACACGACGACAACCACCACCACGGCACATGCTGTACCGCACAACCATACCACATAAACGACGACGACGACGACGACGACGACAACCACGACTACGGTAGCAACCACCACCAAACACATTACCCACACCCCACCACAATCATCACGATCCATCCACCGCACATTCTCCAAATATCCAGAGAGCCCGCGCCGCCTCTTCCACACTTCTATTCAAATCCTCAACATCACAAACCAACCCTTCATCATCATCACTTCCGCATGCGGCGCCAAGGCGTGCGCCAAACAATACATCAAACACAATACCGCACCAATTAAAAACACATTAAAAACTATTCAAAACAAAACCCATTAAAAAGCCATAAAAAAAATTCCCATGCTCAAGCGACGCATATTCTACTCATTTGCCTTTTTTTATATGTAATCTGTACGATAAATGAATACAAAATTCAAAGAAACGAATCCATGAGTGGAGTGGGGAAAGACCGAATGCATATTTGCATTCACTAACTGGTTTCTGTAAACATTTTTCAATGTTATTAATTTCTTTTGGTGAAACACCAAATATATAGCATTTGCTTGTTGCAGTTTCACTTAAAGCACAACACACTTTTCCATCTACCATAGTGAGTTGTAAGTTATTCTAACCTGAATGTTCTCTTCTTCAAAAATAAATGGATTCAAATTCGAAATTTGGTTTTTAATATAAGATTCTTCTTGCAAAGAAAGCTCTTTAGTTTCCTTTGCAAATCTGAAACGAATCGGCCTACAATATCGAGTGGATGAAGGGCGTGGATTTTTCCAGAAAACTTGATTAGATTTTTCACATATCAGCTGCAAAGGAACAAAGGATGTTACGAATAAGCTACTGTCATCATCGACACTTGATTCTAAAAAGCTCTGCTTGTACTCACTTTGTCCAGTGCTGCCATCAAACCCCATTTCCCGAATAAAATCATATTAGAAAAATCAGGTGAAAAATTTTGCAAAATAATTTCTTGCGACTCCAGTATACGCTTGGCTGTATGGTCAAGTAAACTTTTCAGTTCGACTTCGGCAGACACTTCTGTAATTTTTAATTTTCAGGATAACATAATTTTTTGGTTTGAATTATTTTTTTTTTACGAAGGCAAAAATTCAGATGACGTATACAAATTAACAAAATCCCTCAATAGCAAATACTGATATTTTGATAATTTGGTTTCAGTTATTAGTGAAAGAACTTCTTCGTTACCTGGTCGTTTTATAGGTGTATTTGAATTATTTAATAAGTAATCAACAGCAGAGGAATCCACTTCCGATAAGGTAGCCAATCTTCTTCGTTTTGATCTTTTACTGCTCTCTGCAAAATCTTTGAAAGGTCGCCCTGAAGTTGAGGGTTGCCCCGCAGAAGTTGAATTTCGCCCCGCAGAAGTTGAATATGGCAAAAAATTGTTATTTTCATAAATGATGCATACTTCCTTTGTATTAAGCTATCCTGAATAATTTTTAACAAGAAGGCATCTTTTTCGGCAAGTTTTTTTTTCCAGAAATACGTAAGTTTTTTACAAACATATACGATTCTAGTTTCCAATACTTTATAATCTGCATTTGGAATGTCATCTAAGGGCTTGGAAATGATATCTAATATTGAATGGGACTTATTTTTTTCGGTTCCATTAGCATTTAACCAATGCTGAAGCAGAAAGGGGAGAGTACCATAACTTTGGCGACAAAGTTAAATGACGGATTTGTATAGAACAGTTAAAAACAAGCATTTTTTACTATGAGAGGGGGGTCTATCTCCCCCCGTTTAGGCGGTAGGGGCAGTTTAAAAAAATATGTACATTAAATGGAAAAAAATAATTAAAAAATAACGGTAATACTTATAATTAAGTTTTATACCTTTTTTTAAAGCCAACACTTTTGTCTATTAGCTTTCTTTTAAATCAAGTCAAAACTATGCATAGTTTTTGAAAAAAATTGTTTTAAAGTCAAAATTTGTGCAAAAAAAGTTAAAAAAAAGGTTTAAAGTGTAATTTTTCAAAACTTTCAGATTATCTACTATTTTTTTTTTATAATTCATTGCTTTTATTTGTTTTTGATCAAAAACTGAAAACTAGATGACTTGATGTCTTCTAGTTCTTGAGAAAATTGAAAATTAGCAAAATAAAATATTTTAATTAAATTACTTTTTCCTTGCTTAAGTATTAACGTAGTCTTATTTTGATAGTAATAATCGATAAGATATACCTAGGGTAAACTAATTTTTCTTAAATCCAGCTTATTTAAATGCAAAAGAAACTTTGCATGCACCCCATCTAGCACCCACCGCACCTTGCACCCTCCCCACCTTGCACGCACTCCAACTTGCACCCAGCCCAAATCCTATAATGTGCACAAGCAGGGGGGTTGCAGATGCCACTGTTGCATACACCCAAACTCGCGCACACCTTACTGTTGCATACACCCAAACACGCATTACGCATACGCAAATACCATTATTACTATCAAAATAAGACCACTCAAGCAAAAAAAAAAGAATTAAATTAAAATAGTAGTTGTGGTTATTTTCAATTTTCTCAAAAACTAAAAGACATAAAATCATCTAGTTTTCAGTTTTTGATCAAAAACAAATAAGAGCAATAAATTCTGAAATAAAAACAATGGTAGATAATCTTGAAGTATTGAAAAAGTTACACTTTAAACCTTTTTTTAACTTTTATTACTCAAATTTTGAGTTTAAAATTAAATTTTTCAAAAACTACGCATAGTTTTGACTTGATTTAAAAACTGGCTAATAGAACAGAATGTTGGCTTTAAAAAAATGTATACAACTTAATTGTAAGTATCACCGTTTTTTTTAATTATTTTTTTCTAAATTAAATTAAATTATTTTTTTTTTTAAATTGCCCCTCCCGCCTAAACGGGGGGAGATAGACCCCCCCTCCCATAGTAAAAAACGCTTGTATTAAGACCCTCTACCAAAAACCGTTATTATATCTTGGCGCCAAAGTTATCGTACTCGTGCCAGCAAAAACATTCTTGTAGATGAGACTTTAGTTAAATGCCCTGAAATACAAAAAATGAGACTTTAGGTGGCTCAAAAATTAATCAAAAGTGAATTCGCAAGTAATCGCAGCTAAGTCAACGTGCATTAAAAAGTACATGAAATTACCTTTCCGGTAATATATAACTTTGTGGGGGCGTAACAGGGCGTAACAGTTAAAAGTTTAAAACAAACAATATTAAGCTATTTTATTTTTATTTCTATTTTATTTAGACCCAATTTATTAACTCTTATGCTCAGTCGAAAAATAAATCATAAAAAATAAATAACAAATATCTTACCTTCCACCATTGAGTATTTATACATAGAGAAATCAAGATAGTTTCAATCTTTCCTCACAAGATGTCACTTGCATGTCCACAACAAAAAATATTGGATTACACTCAAAATGAACAAAAAACGCTCAAGTAAAAAAGAAAAAAGGTTTGAGAGACTCTTACGATACTCAAGTTTTGTTTGCCTCATTGCCCGGTCTTTATCATAAGGAAGAAAAAGAAATAGTTTTGCGCAGATACACAACATTATTGAAATTCACATTTGAATTATTAAACTTCTTTATTTTCAATTCTACGGAAAAAAAGTATTTTAGCATGAAATGTAGATAATTTAATTTTCTACCGAAAAAAATGAAAAAAAAACGTAAATCTAACGGTTGTGAAGATATCGAAGAAGCCTTTTTCCACCCCTTTTTTCAAGATGGCGGCCAAATGGGGGTTTTCAACCCCGAAAATCGGGTTTTATACTCACACTGAACCCCCCTTCACATCAAAAGAAAAAAATCGTGTCCTCCCCAAAATGCAAGGTTCGGCCAAAATTTTATAACATTACAATGGACTATAGTTACATACCTAGTTTTGAATTCAAATATGTATTGAAGGTATTTAATAAAACCATAAAAAAGGCACTTAAAAAAAGGAAAATTTAGACTTATCTATTTATTGGAAACAATAGCAATAGCAGTATGAATTAATGAAAAATAAGAATTTCTGATCTAATTTTATGATATATGTATACATATATACAGTACATAGTAATAAAACTAATACATTGTCAAAAAAATAACATAATTTGAAGCAGTGTTCACATTATAGGTTCATTTCACCCTTTTACAAATAAAATTAATCCTTTCGTTTATAAAATTGACACTTTTCCTAAGCAATTAATAATTTATAATTACGAGTACATAATAGTAGGAATAGGTGCACTAGTGGAGCGACCGTTACAAAGTTGAGAATTTGAATATTTGAAATTTGAAAAAAGGTCAATGTAAGAGATGGGATCGTGTCTTGTATAAATAAATGAATAGGTGCAGTAGTGGAGCGAGCGTTACACAGTTGAGAATTTGAATATTTGAAATTTGAAAAAAGGTCAATGTAAGAGAATCGTGTCTTGTATAAATAAATGATTTTATATGTAAGTCACAAAACCCAATGTACGATGTTGTTAATGGTTGTTTGTAACGATGCGACACACGTGTCGTCTTTTGATAGGTATTGCATTGATGTACCTAAATAAGAATATTCTTATTGACGGATAAACCAACAGAGGATTCTGAATATAAAACTGCTATGTTAGATTTGTTTAAAAAAGGAAAATGGAAAGGGTCAAGATACAGGTAAAGGAATGTTTGATTGTTTGTAAAAAAGGGGCAAATTATGATGACGATTTAAAGTGGTTTCTAGTAAATTTTATTGTTGACGATGTGAGTCACGAGACCTAATTAACGAAATAATTTATGACTGCAAAGGATCGACGTCGCCTCCTATTTGATAGGTATTGTATTGTATCAAGGGCGGATCCAGACTTTTCATCAGGGGGGGGTCACACACTTAGATGAGTTTTTACACACCGCTTAAAAATGTTCTTTAATGTTTTGTTAAGGAGGCTAACAAAATTTAATAATTGCTAAAATGACAACTTAAGTTATCAAATTATTTTAGAACACTGTATGGTCTAACTATTTAATTTGGATGACTCCCTACATATGAAAGCATTCCAAGATTCCAACAGTTTTCTAAATATGCCATATTTAAGAGCTAAAACACAATAGTTTAGAGGGTTTTTGGTGCATTTCGCGCAGAAATGGTAGAAATGTAGGAAATTGTTTTGAAACGTTGCTTTTTTCCAAAAATAAAATATACACTTTTCTTGTTTTCATTTCTATTAATGCGAAGAACGCTGCAAAAATTCAAAAATCCAGAAAATGAGAGAGGATCTGATATGAAGAAATGTCGGGCTTTTTTTGACGAAGTTTTTTCGAACTCAATTTTCGGGAGTCTATTAGTACTATCGCTATCGGTCTGCTTACTCGTATTATGATCTTAAAGGAGTCAACAAAACTTAAAAATTTTAGAGAGAAAAATGTTTGTTTCTTGAATTTAAGGAAATAGGTGCATTTAAGTATACATAATTTCTCAAAAAAATTGAATTAAAACAAATTAAGGTTAACAAATAAGTTGGGAAGAAACGTTTGTGGGGCACTCACAAATTACACCTTTCAGAATCTCTTTTCACTTCAAATCTCAAGAGATTCAAAGCTCGTATATCAATATATATGACCCGTTTATTATGTTTTTCAATTAGCCATTAGTTTAACAAAAGTGTCACTTTTTCTGTTTTTGGGACATTTATATTATTGAAATTCGTGTTTAAATATTAATTCTAGAGCATCCAAAGCAAAGTCACTTCAAAAGTAGATTTATTTAATTTTTTAGGATCTTTTAAGATCTTTTGTATTCAACAGAAAACCAATTTTGAAAGAAATAAAATGCACGACTGGGTCGCTAGAACTTGCTAATTTCTTCCAAAAAGTTTGTTTAAAAAATATTTCATATATTTTAAGATTTAAAAATGGGCACGAGTACGATAACTTTGGCGCCAAGATATAATAACGGTTTTTGGTAGAGGGTCTTAATACAAGCATTTTTTACTATGGGAGGGGGGTCTATCTCCCCCCGTTTAGGCGGGAGGGGCAATATAAAAAAGTTATTATTTAAAATGGAAAAAAATAATTAAAAAATAACGGTAATACTTACAATAAGTTGTATACATTTTTTTAAAGCCAACATTCTGTTCTATTAGCCAGTTTTTAAATCAAGTCAAAACTATGCGTAGTTTTTGAAAAATTTAATTTTAAACTCAAAATTTGAGTAAAAAAAAGTTAAAAAAAGGTTTAAAGTGTAACTTTTTCAATACTTCAAGATTATCTACCATTGTTTTTATTTCAGAATTTATTGCTCTTATTTGTTTTTGATCAAAAACTGAAAACTAGATGATTTTATGTCTTTTAGTTTTTGAGAAAATTGAAAATAACCACAACTACTATTTTAATTTAATTCTTTTTTTTTGCTTGAGTGGTCTTATTTTGATAGTAATAATGGTATTTGCGTATGCGTAATGCGTGTTTGGGTGTATGCAACAGTAAGGTGTGCGCGAGTTTGGGTGTATGCAACAGTGGCAAGTGGCAACTGTAAGGGGGGGCATGCTGCAACCCCCCTGCTTGGGCACACTATAGGATTTGGGGTGGGTGCAAGTTGGAGTGCGTGCAAGGTGGGGAGGGTGCAAGGTGCGGTGGGTGCAAGATGGGGTGCATGCAAAGTTTCTTTTGCATTTAAATAAGCTGGATTTAAGAAAAATTAATTTACCCTAGGTATATCTTATCGATTATTACTATCAAAATAAGACTACGTTAATACTTAAGCAAGGAAAAAGTAATTTAATTAAAATATAAATAAATATATATAATATAAATATACTAGAATAATAATATAAATATACTAGAAGACATCAAGTCATCTAGTTTTCAGTTTTTGATCAAAAACAAATAAGAGCAATGAATTATAAAAAAAAAAAATAGTAGATAATCTGAAAGTTTTGAAAAATTACACTTTAAACCTTTTTTTTAACTTTTGTTTGCACAAATTTTGACTTTAAAACAATTTTTTTCAAAAACTATGCATAGTTTTGACTTGATTTAAAAACAAGCTAATAGACAAAAGTGTTGGTTTTAAAAAAGAGTATAATACTTAATTATAAGTATTACCGTTATTTTTTAATTATTTTTTTCCATTTAATGTACATATTTTTTTAAACTGCCCCTACCGCCTAAACGGAGGGAGATAGACCCCCCCTCCCATAGTAAAAAATGCTTGTTTTTAACTGTTCTATACAAATCCGTCATTAAACTTTGTCGCCAAAGTTATCGTACTCTCCCCTAAAAATGTACCTGCAAAATAAGTTTTTCTCAAAAATGTAATTGCCATTTCATTTGTCAAAATTCAAATGCCATTTTATTTGTCAAAAAATCTAGATTAACTTATTTTTTTTTCGAAAATCATGTTAAATTTTGTCTTAAAAATGTTTTTGGTAAGCACTAAATAAAAAACTTATAAATATATGTACATTTTACATTTAAAGTTCGTCCAAAAATGTTGTCCCATTTCTGAGATATCGAGTTTTGTAAACAAAATTAGTATTTTTTTAAAAATCAAAAAAAAAATTACATTTTTGATCATAAAAAATCATCATCAATTTGATCATTGACAAGAGCTTGCACAGAAAGAGAAGAATTTTTGAAATCGGTCCATTAGTTCTTGAGAAAACTTAAAAACAAAATAAAGGTTTTTTGAGGGGTACCCTTCTGGAGCAATACGAAAATATGTTTTTCTTGTAGAAAGAAGTCAAATTAAGAACACTAAATTTAGAGGAAGTTTTAGAAAAATCATACATGTTTGAACCTGCTTGGGGACTGCTATTATTTTTCGTATTAATAAAATGAAAAAAACGTCTTACACTAATCGGCTGAAAATCTTAATTTCAATCAACAAAATTGTTTGGACTGTAGGGGCCAGGAAAGACAGACAGACGGAAGGAATCGGGGGACCCATTTTTTCGACTTCTCTATCGTCGTAATGTCATATTTGATTAAAAGCTCTAGTTTGAAAATGTTTACTAATGCAAAACTTATATAGTTCCTATAAGTCGCAAGTAAAAATCACTTCAATAATCACTATTTATGTGTGTCAAAAAAATGTAATAATAAAATTGAAGGCTAGTTTAAGGAATTTAAAGGCAACTTAATATAAAATTGATGATCTCTTATTCAAGGTTTCTTCTTAAGAACCTAAATATTTGCTCTTTTTCTTAGAAACAATTTTTATAAAAATAATTTAAAGCCAGACTAAAGTTTTTTCAAAATTTTAAATTGAGTAAAAACAAAAGTTTTAGTTGTTTTTGACAGCAAACCACTTTTTGGTGAATGTCGTTAAATTACTAATAAATCTATAGATGAAATCTTTACTTATACAACTTAACTGTATAAGCTTTGTGGCTCATATGACCCCCCCTGGATCGTCCATTGGTCAAAAGTTGATGAATTTGTGCTGTGTTTTTGGCTGAATATCCGATTCATATTATGTTCTTGGTCCAATCTTCAGTCAAAAGTAATACTTTTAGCAACAAAGTTTAAGGAAGTAAAATACAAATGCTGTTTTCATATACAAAAAATAAGTAATTCAAAATATAATGGGGGTCATATACATTAACGCAATACGATTAGTTTTGAATTGAAGGAAATTCCTACGAAAAAGCAAATAAATTATCTCCCAGGGGGGGGTCATGACCCCTACGACCCCCCCCCCCCTGGATCCGCCATTGTATTGTATTGATGAACAAAATAATCAAATATTGATATCTACGGATAAATCAACAGAGGATTCTGAATACTAAATTGGTAGTGGAATGCTATATTTGTTTGAGGGGGAAAGGCAGGTCAAATAAATTTACTGAGTGTCAGGAGTGTTAATTTTTCAATAGGAAGATATGGTGCGATGTTGTTTATGACTCTGCCTATTAAACCAACCGATCGTTAAACGGTTGAAAATTTGAAAATTTTGAAAATTTAAAAAAAGCCAATGAAAGAGATGGGGACGTGTCTTGTATAAATATATGATTTTATTAGCAAGTCACAAAACCTAATGTAAGATGTTGTTTATGGTTGTTTGTAAAGGATCTATGCGACACACGGTTGATGAATAAATAAACAGATGATTCTGAATATAAAACTGTTAAAGCATATTAGATTGTTTTAAAAAAGGAAAGCGGAAAGGGTCAAGTTACAGGTAAAGGTATGTTTGATTGTTTGTAAAAAAAGGGGCAAATTATGATGACGATTGAAAGTGGTTTCTAGTAAATTTTATTGTTGACGATGCGAGTCATAAAACCTAATTTTCGAACTAATTTATGACTGCAAAGGATCGACGTCGTACACTTTCGTTGCCTCCTATTTGATAGGTATTGTATTGATGAACAAAATAATCAAATATTGATATCTACGGATAAATCAACAGAAGATTCTGAATACTAAATTGGTAGTGGAATGCTATATTTGTTTGAGGGGAAAAGTCAGGTCAAATAAATGCACTGAGTGCCAGGAGTGGTAATTCTTCGATTTTTTTAAGTTTCATATTAGGGGAAATGACCAAAATATTCGTCAGTCCATACTATAAAAGCAATAGTTGCCTGAGTTTTTGATTCAGTTTTAGTTCTTCAGTGAAAACGCACATTCAATATGTCAAACTTTTTAAAAAAAATGAAATCTGCAGTGAGTGTACGCAAGGAGGAGCCGACAAGTTCAACCAGGAAACCACTTCTCTCTCTATCTAAATTGGTTCAGAAGAGGAAGTTTCCCATTACTTCTGCCAAAAGGATAGCAACCAAGTTTGGCCAACAAATTTTGGT
This sequence comes from Eupeodes latifasciatus, assembly GCA_920104205.1. NCBI lineage: Eukaryota > Metazoa > Arthropoda > Insecta > Diptera > Syrphidae > Eupeodes > Eupeodes latifasciatus. The sequence continues at coordinate 217,728,538 of OV049924.1, read as the reverse complement.
CGAGTTAGACGAATATGTGGTATGCTTAAATTGTTCTTACTATTTTCTTTAAAAAATTATAATAAACTTTTATTTTTAGGTATTCCTACCAAAAAGGTGTAATGCCCAAATGGAAGAGGAGGACATCAAGGAGCTACACACGCTCTGTCTGGAAGTCGTGGAGCCTTTCGATCGCTCCTTTGTGATCGATTTCCACGAGAAGGAGCAACCAGCACAGGTGCAACAAACTTATCAACATCAGTTGCATCAACAACAACAGCAACACCAACAGCAGGAGCAACACAAACAGCAGGAACAACAACATCTACAAGGAATACAAGAACAACATCAACAGCAGCAACATGAACAGCAGCAACATGAACAACAGCAACATCAACAAGAACAGCAACAACACCAACAGAAGCTCCGAAGAGGGAGGAAGCAAAAAAATGAAATTTTAATTGAAGAGGTAGAACATATTTTGCCTACACTCTTCCTAAATACACAAAATGAATTAATTAATTCACAAAAACACTATTTTAAATAAAATAAAAATTTAAAAAAAAATTAATTTTTTCCTGTGTTGTTATTTTTAATTTCAGCGAATTCAAGTTTTGGCAGATATTAACACAAAAATTAAACGGTTCAACTTAAATGGCCGGAAAATAGATTTTAAAATCAACCCTATTCCAAGGCATGAAGAACCAACTTCATGGATAAGAAAGGCCATTGAAGACATGGTACGATTTGCCGTGGAAGGTCTTAAGGAATCCGACAAGGTGGGGATAACATTTTCGGGAAAAAGTTTTTCTCATGAAAAGGTAGTGGATGGATTAATTACAAAACCTGTTCAGAGCTCAGCATGGATGATGTTTGGGAGATGATTTCCAAAATATTCCAGAGTAATTCTGATGGCCTAAGCACTGATGATTTTACTTTATCCATAACATCAGTTGAAATGCCAGCTGGAGAAGGAAGAAAACCTACCTCCATGTTCAATTCGTTTAACGAAGAATGTGCCAATCGCACAGGAATTATTTGTGTAAAAAACACAGATAAATTATGCTTGCCTCGAGCTCTGGTGGTAGCAAAGGCATACACGGACAAGGAATACAATTTTGATAGTATACGAAAAGATATAGGCAATATCCAAACTGAGAGAGCGCTGAAACTTCTGAACGATACTGGAATCCAAATACCACCAGGAGGTGGTGGAATTGATGAGTTGAAATTATTTCAAACTCATTTAAGAAACTATAAAATTACTGTTTACGAGCACAGAACAAAAGGCCGTAAATTAATTTACGAAGGAGTTTCAAATGACAGAAACGATAAAAAAATATATTTATTATATTATAATAATCATTTTAATGTCATTAAATCTTTAACTGCCGCATTTTGCTGTTCTTTCTACTGTGAAATTTGCCATGTACGTTACAATACAAAGAGTAAACATTATGGATGTCTTGCATTTTGTTCGCAATGTCAGAGTTCTCCAATATGTAAGTCAACTCAGAAACAAATTTTATGCCCCGACTGTAATCGAAATTTTAAAGGAACAGGATGCTATGACAACCACAAAACGAGCGGCTCGTCAGGAAAACAGTCTATCTGTGAGCAAATAAAAAGATGTCTTGGTTGTTTAAAATCCTATGGAGGAAGTCGACAACATATTTGTGGAGAGTTCTTTTGCAAGAACTGTAAAGTACATGTTCCTGAAGACCATAAGTGTTTTATTATACCTAATACGAGAAAACCTGATTTGAAAAATGTCTTGTATGTATTTTATGATCTAGAAAGTCGCCAAGAAAAAGTAATTGGAGAAAAAATTTGGAATGACGGAGATGAAGCAACAACAACAAACAAAGCTTTTATAACAAAACATGAACCAAATTTATGCGTCTTTCAAAACAAATGTAGTCATTGCGTGGAGCATCCTGATTTGCATTTCTGTAAATATTGTAAATTGTCATTGAACGTTCTACAAGGAGAAGACGTTGTACCTAAATTTGTTCAATATATACTTGAAATTCGAAAAAAATTTAAAAATGTGGTTGTGATTGCCCACAATGGTCAAGCCTATGACCATCAGTTCATTTTAAACCATGTCTTAGAGAAAACAGTACTAAGCCCTGAATTGATTATGCGAGGAACAAAGATAATATTGATGTTAATAGGAAATGTAAAATTTATCGACTCAATAAACTACTTTCCTATGGCCTTATCAAAGCTCCCAAAGGCATTCGACTTGCCACCTGTTTTAAAGAAAGGTTACTTTCCATACCTCTTCAACACTATTGAAAATGAAGAATACAAAGGAACATTGCCAGCAATAGAATATTACAATGCTAATTCTATGAGGTCGGAAGAGCGTAATACTTTCTTAAAATGGCATTCAGAACATCAAAATGATACTTTTGAAATGAAGCAAGAACTTATAGAATACTGCAAGAGTGATGTCAAAATTTTGACGGGGGCTTGCTTGCAATTTAGAAAATTATTTCTTAACCAATGTAACGTTGAACCATTTTTAGAATCGGTAACGATTGCTTCAGCTTGCAATCTTTTATATAGACGTAACTTTCTTAAGCCAAACACCACCGGGTTAATACCTAAAAAAGGATACAGATGCATTGACAACCAGTCAACAGAAGCTATCAAGTGGATGATTTGGGAAGAACAGCAAAGGAACATAACTATCCAACATTCGTATAGAGGCAAAGAGGTAGTTATACACGGTGTAAAAGTTGATGGTTTTTGTCAAGAAACCAACCAAATTTTTGAGTACCACGGATGCTATTACCATGGCCACCCTCTCTGCTTGAAGCATAGACGGGATGATCCTCTGCACGAAAACGAGAATGACACGTTGAACCGAAGGTATGAGACAACAAAAGCGAGGACAGAAAGACTGAGGGATTTCGGTTACGAGGTAATTGAAATGTGGTCTTGTGTGTTTCGGAAGAATCTCAAGTCGTTTAAAAAAGAAGACAGAGATTTCTTAAACTCCCACCAACTTATTCAAAGTTCCCCTCTAAATCCTCGCGATGCTTTTTATGGCGGTCGAACCGGAAATGTCGTCGATTTCTATAAATGCAAAATAGGGGAAAAGATAAAGTACATTGATATATGCTCTCTTTACCCGTGGGTGTGTAAGAATGGAAAATTCCTCACTGGACATCCTAAGATCCACATCACTGGTGATGCAGCCTGCTCAACTACGTCGAATTTGGAAGGAATGAATGGGCTCGTAAAATGTAAAATTTTACCTCCAGAAAACCTGTTGCATCCGGTATTACCAATGAAACAAAATGACAAGCTCATGTTTTCATTGTGTAGAAGTTGCAGTGATGAAAAAAACAATGAACAATTGTGTGCTCATACTGATGAGCAAAGAGCATTGGTAGGGACTTCGGTAATTGACGAGGTTAATAAAGCAGTGGAAAAAGGATACATCATACTCAATATATTTGAAATATGGGAATATAATGTAGTCCAGTATAACCCGGATAAAAATTTAGATGATGGGCTGTTCACATCTATGATGAATAAGTTTCTAAAAATAAAACAAGAAGCATCTGGTTGGCCAAGTGAGTGTTCGTCTCAGCAAAAAAAGGAAAAATATGTTTCTGATTTTCTTCAAAAAGAAAATATTCAGCTGGAATTTTCAGAGATATGTAATAATCCAGGAAAGAGATCACTTGCAAAACTGATACTTAATTCGTTTTGGGGAAAGTTTGGACAACGCGAAAATCAACTTCAAACTATCGTTGTGAACAACCCTTCAACTTTCTTTCATTTGCTAACGCATCCATCTATTGAAGTGCTTCACATTCTTCCTGTAAATGAAGAAAACGTCGTCGTTAACTTCGAGATGAAAGAAGAAGCTATCGGCTCTTTATCCACAGTAAATGTCTGTGTTGCTGCTTACACAACAACTTTAGCTCGGCTTAAACTTTATAACTACCTGGAGAGCTTAGGAGAAAGAGTTTTGTATTACGATACTGATTCGGTTATTTACATAAGTCGTGAAGGAGAATTCGAACCTCCTACTAGACAATTCATTGGTGATATGACAGACGAATTGGAAACTTATGGAGTTGGAAGCTATATCACAGAATTCGTTAGTGGAGGACCTAAGAATTATTCGTATAAAGTGTTTAGTGCAAAAGACAATATGGAATACGTTGTCTGCAAAGTGAAAGGGATTTTTCTTAATTATGCAGCATCTCAACAAATTAATTTTGACTCAATCAAAGAATCTGTACTAAATTCATCTTCTTCAGGCAGTGAAAAAATTTTAATAAAATCAGAAAACATTCGACGAACGAAAGACCATCAGGTGATAACCATTCCAGAAATAAAAACCTACAGCGTTAAATCTGAAAAACGTCGTTTTCTTGAAGACCATAGTTCGCTACCATATGGATTTAAAAGACAACGATACAAGCCTGCTTAAAAATATATAGAAAAACAAACAAACTAATTATGTCAAACATTGTAAAAATTATAATAAAATGTAAATATGTATTAAAAACTTGTGCTGAAAAAATTAACTAATCAAAAAAAAAATGTATGTTGTTTTTATTTCATAAAAATTTTCGAAGCTCGATAGATCAATAACAAAAAAATATCAAAACAACTAGCGCAACGGAAGCAGCCCCAATGAGAACCTGAATTAACGTATAAAGAAAAGCAAACAAAATACTGTTTAAATTTATTTATTTTATTTAAACATGTTTACATTTTTTTTTATTCAATGATACGATCATGGAGCATAAGACAGTAAGCTGATGTGTTTGCTGGTATATTTTTCGATGTTCTCATCTCCAAGCGTATGTCGACAGGTCCTGTTTTTAAGGTTTCGTTTTGATGTCTGCAGTCTATATAATTTTTTATTTTTTTCAGTTTGTAGAGCAAGGATAATGTAACGAGGTTTCTCTATTTGTGTTGTTGTCTTCACGTTCCAGATATGATGGGTAGAAGTTGATAGCGTGGGGTATTCATAAAGATCCCAGTTTCGAAAAGCAATTTTCATAAAACTATTTTTGTTTATAGATTTGTATAGAGTTAATTTCATAGCATCTGATAAAGTCACATGCGGTATTTTCCATTGAACCTTGTGAAGTTTTATTTGAACATTTTCATCTGTTGGGGATATAAGTGCATTTTCATCAATTCTAGCCCGTGTAATAATTAGATCATGTCGGGCATTTGGGATAATTTTTTTATAATCTTCGGCGAACCCCAAAAGTCTGTTCAGTGGAATACAATAATTAAAATGAAGTGGTTTCAAATTAATAGCTGAGTCGGGGGACCAAGATGCATTCAGTAGCATATCACTTTCATTTTTGGGTAAAGATAAATAATTTTTAATCGTTGATGTTATTCCAACATTTCGATTACAGTCAATTTCTTTGCCATTCAGTTCATATCGTATTTCATCAAAGAGAAAAGCCATTGCATTATTTACAAGTTTTGTAGTGAGTATCTCTTTTCCATCTGCTTTTGAAATTGTTCCTTCAACATACAAAAAACTTTCTGAAGGAAGAACATTAAGATTTTGATGTTGTATAGAAATCTGAATGATGTCATTGCGATCAAAATTGTTTTGATACGGTGAATAAGTATGATATTCGTATTTAGAAATACTTTCATTAATCTCCGGTTCTTGAAAAATGTTTAGCATATTTCTCTTTTTTTTTTTTTTGTTTTGTTTTTAATGTTTTAATGTGTATCCTAATGATAATACAAAGTCCCGATTATCTTTAGTAAGAAGAGATGTTACCGCAGTTGAGTTTGAAGATGGATTAAGTATCAAATTATTTTGTGTGTTGTTTTTATAAGAAATTGAATTTATTATATGTTCATATACAATCATGTTTCCGGCTTTAAATGTAATCGGGCAGTTATTTTTTCTCCTCTGAAATTGAAATCTTTTCCGTCTTGATAAACAAACTTTAAACACAGTGATGTTATCCGCTTGACGTTCACAGGTAAATAAATAACATTCCTCGGAGCTTCAATGATTTTATAGCCTGGACTTACTTTAACAGCAAATTCATGTAAGATGTGTGCTGTTTGGTTATTAATATACGTTCCTTCTATGATATTACATTCAATGCGGACAGCATTTACTCTGTTAATATCAACATAAAGATCTGATTCATGATATAAATTTGCCTCAAGAATTTTTTTGCTAAACCCCATATAGCTCCAATAGAATTTGGTTTAGAGAAGTCAATGTCTTCTGAGCTAATTACTTCACATTTTAAAGTATTGTTATTTGCCTTGATTTTAATTTCACTCTTTTTTGAACCACTTTTCTTGTTTTTATTAATTTCAATAATTTTTGTTTGTATTAAATTATTAATATCTTCTATCTCATAGGAACCAATAGGAAACGTTATAACGTTATCACCCACATGTAACAAGTTATTAAACTCATCTACATTTGGTATAGAGTTATATGTTTGAAAATCTATAAGCCCACATACATAATAATTAGACTTCAGTACAATTGGTGGGAAATACTCGGCATTCAGAGTTGATTCATTTCCACTCAAAGTAAGTGTTAACGACATCTCGATTAAAAGACAAATGATACAGTTTTGATTTTTCTACGTCATTTTATTCAATTCTTATTTAGTTTTTAAAAAATAATATTACATTGTTCCAGTAAAAATCTTAAACATAAGTGGCCACATATAAATGTATCGAAGTCTTGTTCTCGGATATAATTATAATTTATTTTGCTACCAAGGTAGCTTATAACTTCAGTTGGTGGTCTCAAATTTCCAAAACTATCAAAATACTTAATAACATTTTTGTTTTTGTTTATAATATATGCTACCCAATGAGTACCCATCCCAGCTTCATCATCCAAATTTAAAACACCACATTCTTTATCGAATGATAAATTCTTTAAGTTCTTCTTTCCAAAGTGATCAATTTCCAAATTGCTTAAGGGGTGGTTAGGTAGCAGGGTAATTAGTTTTTTACATTTGGAGTTTTAAGAAAAAGGCCAAGACCATTTTTATATGGACGTAAGAATAATCCATTTCCTTGAATAGCAACCGATTCCATAGCCTGATTATGACGTTTGTTTTCTTCAAATTGCCTTTTAGCAGCTCGTACATCATTGATGGCTTTTACTACACCAGCTGTTCCACCTGTCAAAGAACCCACAGCTGATAGACCAGCGAGAATAGGAGCTAGAAGTGGGAGAAAACCACCACTCTTTGGAAGTGGGATTATTCTCGGTGTGGTAATGTCCTGTTTTTTCTTATTTTTTAAGACATTTTTTGTGGCCTTAACAGCAATATTTGCTATAGAGGTTGTACCGCAAAAATTAACATTGTTTTTAATAGCATTTCTTGCCTCACTTATAACCTTTTTAAAAATACTTCTTTTGCAAGTCTTTTTGGGTTTAGTTTTGATAGTTTTTCTATTGACAGATCTTGCCTTTTTATTCCCCATACCAAATTTTGTCTTTGCTTTCATCATGTTGGTGACTAAAAGTCGACTTAACTTTTCAGAGACAGAAGAGTCGCTTGCTTTGAATCTTTTCCAAGCCTGTTCTGTTAGAGCTTTGTCGGCAACGCGTCGATCTGAGAGAGAACTACTTTTAGAATATGCAATATCATGTAGTCGACAAGCCTCATCCAATTGATTAATTCCCTTATCTCCTCTACGTAATCGTTCTTCCAATTTCGTTCCTGGACCACAATAATTATAAGAAGGAATATGTAGTTCGAATGGTAGTTTGTCAATAGCTTTATTTAAAAGTCCTTCTCCTTCAAATGATTTTCTTTTTTTATGTTCCTGCTTTTTAGTGTTGTGCTCAATCATATTATAATTATTAATATACCTTCTTAGTCGAGGGTTGAAACATATATGATTAGAAATATATAAAAACTAGATGTTTTATTTCAAAAGTTGTTAGTCATCATTATGCGGTTCGTTAAGCAGTTTGAAATTATAAAAGTAAAAAATTTTGATTGCAATGTAAAAACTAAAAAGAAGCATGGATCTTTATTTCCAAACAGTATTCGAGGAATTATCGTAGGACCTTCAAACTGTGGGAAAACAAATTTAATGCTTAGCATTCTTCTTGACCCTAATGGATTGAAGTTTGAAAATATTTATATTTATTCTAAATCTTTACATCAGCCAAAATATCAATATCTAAAAACGCTAATAACATCTATCAAAGGAATGGAATACAATGAATTTTCAAACAATTGTGAAATAATGGCACCATCAGAAGCTAAAAGTAGTTCAGTTTTCATATTCGATGATGTTGCAAGTCAGAAACAAAACAACATAAGAGACTATTTTCGTATGGGACGGCATAACGGGGTTGACAGCTTTTACTTATGTCAGTCATATACTCATATACCAAAACATTTGATCAGAGACAATGCTAACTTTATCATTCTTTTCAAACAAGATGAGTTGAATTTAAAGCATGTTTACAAAGATCATATTAATTCAGACATGACATTTAATCAATTTAAGGAGTTGTGTTCTCACTGCTGGGGTGATAATTTTGGATTCCTGGTTATAGACAAGGAAAGCAGTATTATAAAAGGTCGCTACAAAAATAGTTTCAATAAAATTGCATTGCTATAAATACACTATTATCATTTAAAATCCAAACATTCTGACAACACCACTGTTTGAGACAGTTTGCTTGTTAAAGGCAAATAATTTTTTCATAAATCATAAAAATGGATGAAAACATGTTAAAAGATCTAGTGAAAACTAAAAATGTGCTTAAAAATAAATATTTACAACTTAAAACTGGTCAAAATGTGAGAGAAACTCAATTGGAAAACACATTCAAACCTATTGTTGAGCCGTTGAAAAAATTGATTGAGAATGAAAGGAAAGACAACTTTCAGCAAGAGAAACTTAAAAATCGTAAACTTCTATTCAAATCGTTTGATGAAAAGAACGAAACAGATCATGAACAAACAAGTCCACTAACACAGGAATTGAAAAGCATAGACGATTCTCTTATTTTCAGCACCCCAAAAAATAATACAGGTTCTAACAGGATGCCTTTCTTAACAAAAAGTATAAGCGAGCCTGACAAAACATCTTCTTTCACCCAAAAAATATTATCAGAATCGAATCGTGATACAAATTATGGCCCATATTTTGATGTGAACACACAAACTGTTAAAATAGGCAGTTGCAACTTTGAAATGAATGAAAATGATATTATAATTGGTGGTGAAACTTTTAGTCGAACTCCTGGTCTCATTGAGTTGATGTTAAAGAAAAATCCACGTAAGCACAAATATGATGCTAATGACTTAGAAGAATATGGAAAAATTTTACAAAAAACCAACGCACATAGAATAAATCATGACAGTTCTTCACGAATGAAGGGTAACAGAGGTACAAAATATACTCAAATAATTAAAAAACTTGTTGTCGGACTTAAAGGTGAAAGTGAAAAAACCGGAGGATCTTATTCTGATACTACTGAAATGAAATACACAAACAAAAATATGGAATATGTGTTCTGGAATGATCCTAATGAACTTGTCAATAGACTTAGACTTTTAACAGCATCAAAAAATGCTGGCAATAATAACCATCAGAATGAAATCAATTCTATAATTGAAGAACTAAAAGAATCAAATATCATATATTAAGATTAATCTAAACCATAATACTTGCATATACAAGATGAACGTTGACAAATTCGGTAGGAGCTCCAAGCCTTTTCAAAAAAAAAAGCTTAGATGATGTAGGCCCTCAAGCAATCGGATTTAAAATCCTACCATCGGGTGATTTTGATATGGGGCATAGATATTTAAACAACATAGGAAAAAAACCTAGATTTCCACACCAAGCTGTCTGGAGAGGATATGTTGATGATCTAATAAATTTTAAGGAAACAAGCATTATAAACCACATAAATTCTTCTTTAATGGAAGTTTTATCCACTTTTAATAAGGAAATTCAAATGCTAAAAACCCACATAGACTCTTCGATAAAGGAAACGATAAAAAATATGGAACAAGAAAACATGGCATCGCAATCAATTTCTCAAAAACTTAAAGGCTCCATAGAAGAAGAAAAGTATATTGAGGAGAAAATAAGAAACAATATTGAACATATTATGAAGACGATATTTCCTAATGAACCCTTTACGCCCATTAGATGAAAATAAGTAAAAAATGTTGTTATATTTGTATTAGTTTTATATATCTGTATCTTATATATATATATATACATATAAGTGAAAATGAAGATGAGACTTTCAATTTTCATAAATAAAATAAAATTTGTTAGTTAGCATTCAAAACTTAAACAACAAGGAACTTAAAATGGACTCAGACAAAATAATAAAAGATATTTGTGATTTCTTAAAAAATCATGGAGAAATATTAAATGAACACCATGAAGAGTTTATAAGTTCTATATCTTTTCTTAAACGATTCGAAAACGGATTTTACGTTGACTCAATTCATGGTCACCATTACTCCAATTGTTGTTGGTCATCAAACCAGTGTCAACTCGGACCGGATACATGCGCTTGCTACATGATAGAAAATCGATTAGTTAGAATTAAGAAACTAATGTTATTTTATAAAAATTGGAATAAAGTAAATAAAAAATAATACATGCTATATACCTATATAAAAGACTTCTTTTTTGTTTGATGAATTCACTCCTTATAAATATGAGTAAACGACAGGTTGTGGAAGAGTTGCATAAGCCTGCACGTAGAAATTTCAAACGACGTCATGTTATCATTAAAGGTTATGATGATTTATGGCAGGCTGATCTTGTTGAAATGATTCCCTATAGTTCTCAAAACACGGGGTTTAATTATTTAATGACAGTCATCGATACTTTTTCGAAATTCGCATGGGCCATCCCAATGAAAAACAAAAAAGGAATCACTATTGCAAAAGGAATGGAACAAATATTTATGGATTCTTCTAGAACCCCCAAAAATTTGCAAACGGACGATGGAAAGGAATTTTTCAACAAAACGTTTAATAGCTTAATGAGAGAATATAAAATTAACCATTACTCTACTTTGAGTTCATTAAAGGCCTCTATTGTTGAAAGATTCAATAGAACTTTAAAAGAAAAAATGTGGAAAGAATTAAGTTTCAATGGCAGCTATAAATGGATAAATATTTATAAGAAATTACTACATGATTACAATCATTCTTTTCACAAAACCATTAAATGTTATCCTGCAGATGTAACGAAGAAAAATTCAAAATCTATATTACCACTTTTCAAAAGCAAGAAAAGAGAAATAACTAAAAAAAAATTTAAGGTCGGTGATAAAGTAAGAATCAGCAAATATAAACATGTATTTGAAAAGGGATACACCCCGAACTGGACAACTGAGATCTTTAAAATAAGAAAAATCCAAGAAACTAACCCTATAACATATCTTCTTGAAGACTTTGAAGGAAAACCCGTACAAGGCGGTTTCTATGATGAAGAATTAATGAAATCAAAAAGTGAAGATGTATTTCTCGTAGAAAAAGTTCTACAAACAAGAGGCAATAAAGTTTTTGTTAAGTGGTTGGGATTTCCAACAGAACATAACTCCTGGATAAATAAAAATGAAATCCTATAAAATGTATGGAATAAAATGAAAAAAATAAATTTAAAAAATCTAATTGATAGAACTTTCTTTATTCTTTTATTTTTACACGAACAAACACACATTGTTGTTGTTGCTGTTGTAGTTGATGGTGTTGATCCTGCTGTTGTTGTTGTTGCTGTTGTTGTTGTTGTTGTTGTTGTTGATGGTGTTGTTGTTGTTGTTGTTGTTTTTGTTGTTGTTGTTGTTGCTGCTGCTGCTGTTGTTGTTGTTGTTGTTGTTGGTGTTGTTGTTGTTGTTGTTGTTGATGTTGTTGTTGTCATAACATTCTGTTCCTTTAAAATTTCGATTGCAGTTGGGGCATAAAATTTGATTCTGAGTTTCCTTACATATTGGAAATCTCTGACATTGCGAACAAAGAGCAAGACATCCATAATGTTTATTCTTTGTATTGAAGGGTACATGGCAAATCTCACGGTAGAATGAACACCAAATCGTACCATATCTTCCTATTGAAAAATTACCACTTCTGACACTCAGTGCACTTATTTGACCTGCCTTTCCCCCTCAAACAAATATAGCATTCCCTTACCAGTTTTATATTCAGAATCCTCTGTTGATTTATCCGTAGATATCAATATTTGATTATTTTGTTCATCAATACAAATCCTTACAAACAACCATAAACAACATCGTACATTAGGTTTTGTGACTTGCTAATTAAATCATTTATTTATACAAGACACGTTCCCATCTCTTTCATTGACTTTTTTTATATTTTCAAATTTTCAACCGTTTAACGATCGGTTGGTCTAATGGGCAGAGTCATAAACAACATCGCACCATATCTTCCTAATGAAAAATTACCACTCCTGACACTCAGCGCATTTATTTGACCTGCCTTTCCCCCTCAAACAAATATAGCATTCCACTACCAATTTAGTATTCAGAATCCTCTGTTGATTTATCCTTAGATATCAATATTTGATTATTTTGTTCATCAATACAATACAATACCTATCAAATAGGAGGCAACGAAGGTGTACGACGTCGATCCTTTGCAGTCATAAATTAGTTCGAAAATTAGGTTTTATGACTCGCATCGTCAACAATAAAATTTACTAGAAACCACTTTCAATCGTCATCATAATTTGCCCCTTTTTTACAAACAATCAAACATTCCTTTACCTGTATCTTGACCCTTTCCATTTTCCTTTTTTAAACAAATCTAACATAGCAGTTTTATATTCAGAATCCTCTGTTGGTTTATCCGTCAATAAGAATATTCTTATTTAGGTACATCAATGCAATACCTATCAAAAGACGACACCGTGTGTCGCATCGTTACAAACAACCATAAACAACATCGTACATTGGGTTTTGTGACTTACATATAAAATCATTTATTTATACAAGACACGATTCCATCTCTTACATTGACCTTTTTTCAAATTTCAAATATTCAAATTCTCAACTGTGTAACGCTCGCTCCACTACTGCACCTATTCATTTATTTATACAAGACACGATCCCATCTCTAAAATTGACCTTTTTTCAAATTTCAAATATTCAAATTCTCAACTTTGTAACGGTCGCTCCACTAGTGCACCTATTCCTACTCATAATAATTAATAATTATATTTTAAAAAAAACATCAAATAATATTGATTAACGATAAAAAACAGAAAATTAATTTGATTTGCTTGTTTGCAAAAGCATGAATTTAATTAAGACACAATTATAATCTTACATCATAATTCATTAATTTGAAGTTAAGAAAACAAAAACTATAACTGTTTCTATACGAAAAAGAAAACCGTTAAAATTGGTTTAATTTATAAGTAGGTACTTAAATTACTTATTTCAATAAATTTACAAATACTTTTTTAATCTGGATGCTTTTTCAGGATATTTTTTGCTTTTTCCAAGTTGTTTATTTTTTAATTTTAAGTTTTTTTTCTTTTATTAGTTCGAGTATTTGCTGTCAGAACTTTGGTTTTAGTACGCAAATCTTTAAGTGCGTTATTAAAATTTTTTATCGATGTTCTTATTAGAAATCTAACAATAAATTTTAATATTCCATCCTTGTGGTCGCTGCAGAATTCAAATAATGTTTTGTTTTTAGAAATAGCATCTATCATTAAAACACTTATGTTCCTTTTGAACTTGAAACACTTAAAATATTTTCGAAAAATTGAAATTATATAGTTTAAATCGTTCTCAAAATTATCTGAAGGTGTTGTTAAACTATAATTTTTGTAGGATCTTAAGTTTATTAATGTAGCAGTTTTTTTCTCGTAATTTTCCTGTTCTTTAAAATAATGACTACAAGTAGAACACTTATTGTTCGACGACAGTTTCATAGCTAACCAACCAGCTACATAGGCATTAGTGCAATTTTGCAAATCAGGGTGCTTTACGGTTTTTTCCTCGTTAATGATTTCAAATATGTCCTTTAATCCATTTTCTTCATCCTCCAAAATCTGGTTTTCTAAAGTTTCAAAGTTAATATCTTCTTCTAGATATCCAAATTTTGTTGTAGATTTCTTGTAAACGGTTGAAGACGAAGAATGTTCTGGTAAATTAATTGAATTAGAACATTCATAACCACTTAAAGAAGATGATTTCAAGTTTTGAAAACATATCCATTTCAGGTTTCGACATACCCGGGCGGACGAAGGATTTTTTTCATATGAACCGCGATTATGTCTTATCATGGAAATTGTATTTTCCAACGGATCTTGGTTTAAATGCGAAGTAATAAAATAATTTTGTTCTGAATCCAGTGAAATGTTATCCCACAGATCTAGTATACCATTAGTTGTTTGTTGAAGCCCTACAAAACAAAATGGGACTTTCATTCTTCCTTCCGAAGTCCAAGAAGCAACATTTTTGGAAAAATCCTTTAGATTTTTTAAAATTTCCGGTTGGTTGTTAGCAATGGCATTTTTATCAGGATTTGATGAGTATTTGCTAACACTGTTTAAGTTGTCAAATAATTTATTTACAGAAGATATGAAGTTAGCAGTGGCCAGAGCTATAGGTTTTTCTGCCTCTGTAAAAAAATCATTTGCAATAGCTGCAAAAATTCCCATTGTTACTCTATTACTAAAAACTTGAGTAGCTAGTTTAACTGAAAGCTTTTCGAAAGAGTTTGGCTTGAGGTGCTGTCTTGAAAGTTTGTTAAATATATGGATAGTGCCACCATCCAAATCAAAATTTTTTTCCAAAATTTTCCAAGATACTCTTTCGGGAACTAAAATATCTGCTTTAAGCAATGTATTTCTAATACTTTTAATTAGGTGTGGGACATCATGCAGAAGAAAAGTCTTATTACCATCTACCTCATAAAAAGGTTTACCAACTACAGTCCTAAGTAACTTATAAGCATTTCGATTGTTGCTTCCCTGACCTGTTGTTACGGCACATACTTCATATCCTAAAGATGTTACTTTGGAAATGCAATGTTGGATTATTTTACTCAAATCTAAACCAGGAATGTTTCCAATATATGTATAGACCAATGGCTTGCTTCCAGTTTGAATTTAAACCACGTAACATAACGATTAAAGCATGCGAAGCAACTACACCTGATCTGCCAAGATGACCATGATCAACAAATCCATAGATAACGTCTTCTGAAGTGCTATATTCTAATTCAGGTTTAATGGCCATTTCATCTAGTAGTAAGATACAATTTCGGTCCAACTTGGAAAGAGACGAGCATTTTGATTTAAGCAAATTAAGAACACTATCTACTATTCCAGGCGAAAATTCGATATTCATGTGCCATCTTTGAATGGTGGATACAGCAGGTAAAGTAAATCCGATTTCAAGAAAGTACTTATACAGAACGGGCAATTTGTAAAAAAATTTCAGAAATAAATCCCTCTCTTCATTACCCCACTTTGAGTTGGGTTTATGAAGTAACTGACAAGAAATAAATGTCATGACTGGGTCGCTTTTATTACTGAAAAGTTCGTTTATTTTCCTTTCAGCTAACTCATTTATGGTATCTTCTTTGCGTTTTTTGGGGATCTACCTATAAATAATATTTGTGAGGTTTGCCCTTTTTGAAAAACTGGTGGATGGAATCAAGGAAGAACCATTTTCTGAAAATGGAAAATGCTCTTCTATTATTTCGGCGTCTTTAGATATAATTTTAAAAGAATTATTACACAATATGTTGCAGTAAACTTTTATCTCTGGACCTGGAGGAGGGCGATTTTCTTCTAAGGACAAGTAGTCGTCATCTATAAACGGAGAAATGTAGGAATTAACAGATTCTTTAACACCAGAACATGATGGATAATTTTTTCCTATTAACGAATCTGTTAATTCCGGTAAGGAAGAAGTGTTTGCACCATTTTGAGATTGAATATTTTTTTTTCTGGCATAAGTTGGCCTGGCAATATTGATAGATGTCTCTAAAATCTTCTTACAAATATCGTCCATGAAATGACCTTTGCAGGAACAAGATCCAAGGAAAGAAAGGGGGAACGAATTCGGAAGCAAACATTTTTTGGTCCCTTTAATAGTAATTTGTGATGCTAGAAAATGTTTTTCGCAAAATTTAACTACACCTTTACCATTTGAGTTTTGCAAAGATACATTTCCAGAATGCTTTATCCAAACCAATCTCACACTACTGTAAGGTAATCCAAAAAAAGATATAGACCACCCTGGCTTATACATATGTATATATTCAAACAGTTCTAATAAGAACATGGAATGGAACTCACTTTATGTATCGGGTTATTAATTCCTCAATTAAATAAGTAGGTAAGTACCTACATAAATATTTCCTGAAAACACTACCAAAACTGCATAAGTATGTCTGAAAACTTCCAAAGTTATTTATTTGCGTTATGTAGTGACTTAGACCTAAGAGACTCACAACAAAACAACTCAACTAAAAACAGACCAACCAAAACAAATAAAGACAAAATTCAACTTGATCGATCCGCTTCCGCATATGCATAATTTTCTGAAAGAGAAAAACATTTACAAAAATCCACGTACGTCCATACTCTTCCAAGGATATTTGCCGTGCCGACTGAATGAATCAATGAAAATAAAAACTAAATGAGTGAATAAACAAAATAAGTAGGAACTTAACTCCAAAAACACTCTAGTAAAGATATAAATCCTCGGTAGCCATATTGGTTTGCCTACAAGCTAAACCGGAAACCAAAAACACTCCATTACCAAGACCGGAATCTCAGACTGACATTTCGGTTTGCCTACAAGCTAGAAACCACTAAATGTGAGAAAGTGTGCGTGAAATGATGCAAAAAACCAAACACATTCTCACATTTAGTGTTTCGGCTACATATTATTTAATGATTTATTAGTTTATTATTATTTATTTTGTTTACTTAAATAATTTGCGAACGCAACATGCGCTGCAACCGGTTAAGTATAGTTATTGCAAATGAACAAAAGTGTAACTCAATACTTTGTAAAACAACAAAACAGACAATTTTTTCAGGTGTAGTTTGTTTAGAGCATTTTCTTGGCGACGTTAGAAGTTCAGGTGGAAACAATAGGCGGATGCCTCCGTATTTTTTTGTACAGACAATGCTACGAGAAGCATACTTGTGAAGTTCCATTGCCAACTTTAGCTAGTTCAGATTCCTCAATTAGATTAGTATTTTCATCATTTAAGCAGTTCGGTAGTTGCAAGACCAAATTTTAGTTTTGTTTCTTGCAGAAATATTCCTGAAAATTACTTTTTAAGGGACTATGTTAGAGTTGGAATTTTGTTTGTAGTTAGATTTTGGAATACAAATTTGAGGGAACCATGTTTTAAAAATAAGTTGCTTTGTGTAAAGCATCTTTAAGGAATAGAAAAAGGCAATATGTTTACACACAATACCAACTAAATGAGTGCAATAAATAGATTTAAGTAACTTTTTTTTATTCCAGTATGGGGAAACCGAACACCCAATAGAAAAAAACCGTTATACGCGCCAAAATCCATACTTCTTGACTAAATAATGTTATCTTCTATGTTTACGCATAAAATTACGAATTTTGTAGCGTATGAAAATTTCTAGACATTTTACAATCTGAAAAATTAATTATGCTATGAAATAATTGGCTGCTATTAATGCTAATTTTTTTTCTAAAAAGTTGATGAAGGTTAGCCGAAGCGGAAATTTCTTTAATGAACATATTTAAAATATTATTGGCTTTCTCAAAAATATTTTTCTACGCTAACCTCTGCTTTATATCTGAAAACTATTGTTTATGTATATTTTCTTCTATGTTCTGCATTTATAAAATGTAATCTACGGTAGTATTTATTATAATTTATTATATTACGAAAAACAAAAACATATACATACGTAAAACTCATTAATTTTTTTTTTATTATTAGCAGCATTTTTACTAAACATACTTTTCAAACAATAATAAGTAAACTTGAACTTTGGTAACTAAACATTTTTAAGGAATGAATGAAAATTATATTTTGCGTTAAACTGTGGAAATTCACTACGTACGTCAACAATAAACATTTATGACGATTACATGTTCTATTGAATTAGTTGTGCATGAATTCAGAACGATTTTAAGACGTTTTCATTTTGTGATATATGTCAAAATTTACATTATATTTGCTCTGCATTTATTCAACAGGTTCGCTATAATCGTTCTGATTACTTTTTTAAAACATTTGTGTTCCTTTGATGCAGTTTTTTTTTGATAGCAAATACATGTATGCTTCCATCAATAAAGAATGTTATGGATAAGATATTTTTCGATTATAACTCTTTTTTTTTAAATATACAAACTATAAATATACTTGGATTATCAAAATATTTGAGCCGTTCGTTAACGAAAATTTATTAGAATTCAATACAAAAATTGCACTCGCACCCTTAAATTGATGGTTCTTCGAACGCATCTTTGATACAAAAATCCGGGGATTATTATGAAATTTAAAGAATTTCGTAGTGATTACTGTAAATTAGTGAATTAATTATAATAAACTGATGTTGAACATGCTTTTTTCAAGACAAAAAGGTACATTGGTTCACTATCCACAAAATGCCTGCAAAATTAAAGCTTAAAACTGACTTTTTCATCGAAAAAAGTAAAAAGAAAAACCTTAAAAAAACTTATTAACCCCTCCATTTTGTTTTTGCTTTGCAAAGTGCCGCTAGCCCACGGCATCGTTTTTTTTTTGTTTGTGCTCACATCTATTCATGGACTAATTGTCAAAATTACAAATACAACAATGTAAACAAACGGGTTTTGGAGAGTGAAACGTACGAAAGATTCCGGTCTTGGTAATAGAGTGTTTTTGCCGGAAATTGGCCTCATAAAGTATTTCTTAGTGTGCGTGTAATTTCTCCTCTAATTTGTGAAATTTCCCCTAAAAACTCAGTAATTGTGTCTATGTATGCGTGAAAACACGTCAATTTTTCTCGTTGAATTCGTCCACATTACAAATACAACAATGTCAGTCGTTCTTTGACTTTCAAAGTGAAAACAAGTGTTTGGAAGTGATAAGTAGTGGACTTTTAATTAAAAATAAACTTGCATTTGTAAGGTTTTAGTGGTTAAACAAGGCAGTTTGCCACAGTTTTCATTAACTAATCGTAGCCTAGTGGAGGTGGCGTCCGAAGACGAAGCCAGAGATCGTGGGTTCGAGTCCCGAGCTGAGTCTACGAAAAATATTTATGCTTTTTTCCACAATCGTGAAATAGTGGATTTTATTGATTGGGAAGAGAAGCAGATGGAGGAGAGGAAAGCAGGGGTATCGAAAGATACCTCTGCCAACAAATCAGGCGATCTTACGGTGGTGCCACCAGCGGTACCGCAAACGACCGCAACAACATCAGGTCAGGCATCTGACCAGTCAACGGCCAGAAACCAAAAAAGAAAATTAAAAAAACAAAGCCCAAATAAGGTTGAAAGAACCAATTCGGCTAAGAGGCAGGCTAATAAAAAAAAAAATGGAAGAGAGTGGTAAAGGGGGCTTTACCACTGAAAGTGAGTTCTCAGACTACGCCGAGTCTGAGAAAACGGAATACATTTCCGAAGGTGGAGAGGGGCTCTGCAGGCCTACGAATAGGGATTTAATCCTTTCGGAGCCAGAGCCAGTCCCGCCGACAAGGAAGGCTCAGGAGGTAGAGGCGGACCTCCAAGAAACAGAACTGGTGCAGGCCCTGCAAGCCAAACAGGCAGCCATCAGCCAGTTCGAGCAAAGCCTCAACAAGCTCAAGCAGGAAATAGAGCCCCTCCTCAGTCAGCTAAAGCTGAAACAAGAGGCGCGCCGAAAGCAGGAGGCAGCCCAAAAACAACAGCAGCAAAAAGAACAGCAACAACAACCGCAGCAGCAAAAACAGCCACAACCCAAGCCGCTTCCAAAAACACAGGAGCGGAGCAAAATAAAAAGAGGCCATCAGCAGTGACAGGCCCAATGTCTGAGGGCCCATCGACTTCGGCTAAGGCCAAACAACAGCAACAACAACAGCTACAACCAAGGCAGCAGGAGCAGCAGAAACAGCAGCAGCAGCAACATCAACAACAGCAACAGAAGCAGCAGCAGAAACAGCAGCAGCAACACCAGAAACAACCACAGGCCAAGAAAGAAAAAATACCACCAATAAGGACCCATAGAGTTGACCTGGACGACATAAAACAGGTATGTAAGTCGGCCACTAAGGGCAATTTTTTCATTAAAATCCTAAACGAAAAAGAAAAGAATTATTCGGTACAGTGCTTCTCACTGGCCGACTACAACTTAGTCAAAGGGTTACTAAAAGAGGCCACAGCTGAGTTCTTCAGCTTCACGCCTAAAAGTGAAAAATTTCAGACGGTCCTCCTGAAGGGCATAAGTTCCTGCACGGAACCGGAGGCGCTCTTAAAAGACCTCCGTGAAAAAGCCATCGACGATCTCGATTTCATCGGGGTCAAGCCTTTCACCACGGTGAAGCCAGACGAGGGGGTTACAGACTGCCAATGTTCCTCGTAACATTATCGCCCCAAAGTAGTTTTGAGAGTGTGAGGAAAATCGACCGCCTCGACTATCAATCCGTACACTGGGATAAATTAAAAAGGCACGACGACATTTTGCAATGTACGAAGTGCCAGAGGTTTGGCCATGCCAAAGCCAACTGCAATATGCAGTTGCGCTGTGTCAGGTGCTCAGAAACCCACATTGAAGGAGAATGCAAGCTGGGGAATGAGCGGGTTGAGGATTTAACCCAGCTCAGAGGTGCAGCCTGACATTGTAGCCTTGTTGTTGAGCATTCAAGGTTAACTAACAGGGCTGCAAAGTCAGATAAAGGAGCAAGGCAAAAGGGTAGATCATCTCTACTCTTTGTTGCCTGGCCTGGCGCAATTTAGACCATAATGGGCGCGCTGCCGGAGACGCGCCTAAAAATCCTAGCTGTGAATGTAAATTCACTGATTAGGATTGAACGAAGAGCCAATATGTTCCAATTGTTGAAAGACTACAGTCCCGATGTGTTTATGGCTAGCGAAACTAAGCTAAACCACAAACACAAATTGACTCATAAAAATTACAATATCGTAAGAAGAGACCGGCCCGACTCCACTCAAGGGGGCGGTGTCGCTCTCTTTATACGAAAAGGCATTAATTATAAAGTCATATACAACAATGAATTGCGAAAGCTCAAGACACTAGAAGTTTGCGTTGTATGCATTTCTCTCACTCAAGGGAAGCGGATGTATATGATTGCGGCTTATGCGGCTGGAGCTCCGCAGGTTAATTACTTTGCTTCAGAACTCGAGATTCTTTTTATTGAACTTAAACTAAGCTTGGAAGAAAACTATTTCATCTTGGCCGGTGATTTGAACGCAAAACATGAAGATTGGGGAAATCAACATAGTAATCCCAGAGGTAACCATCTTTTTAAATTGATGAATCTTTACAGCGTTGAATATGGCGTCGACCTGCTGGCTACTGAAAAGCCATCGTATCCAAGAAGCGGCTCCTTTCTGGATCTTTTGCTGTACGACACCAGACTGACAGTAACAGACAAAGTGGGTAATCACCCTCGAAACTGCTTACAGCAGTCGAGTACGACAGTGATCACTGCGGACTGGCTGCTGTAATACAGATTCCGAACGAACGCGTGGAGTTGGAGGAATACGTTGCAACGCACTCTTACAATTACAGTAAGATGCGTTGCCCTCGTTTCACCAACGCCTTAGCGAGAGAACTTCGTTCGAGTGACATAGCCCCACCAAACAACAGAAACCTGACAAATACAGAAATTGACCAACATTTACAACAGATGGACGAAACAATAAAACGAACGATGGAAAGGACAATACAAAAGTACAAAGAACGGGACCAAATGGACGCTTACAGAAACGCGACTATTGACGCACTACGTAAGCACAAGAGTGGCTTACTGACAAGACTCAAAAACTTGTACAGACGATTTACAGACCCACACGACTTGGAGGTTAGGACACTGAAGTCGTCAATAAAAAATGTCAATCTGTTGATTAAGGAGAACTACAGGTTATCAATTAACAAGTACTGGGACCGCAAGATCCGGTCAGTTAATTCCAGTGACCCTAGTATGTTCCCTAAAATCAACAAGATATTCAGGAAAAAGAACGACAATGACCTTCCGTGTCTGAAACTCCAAAAAACTGAAGAGAACAGAGACGTACTCATGACAGCGCAAATAGATCCAGAAGAAGCCATCTTTGACGATGACTTTTATATAATTGAAGATCCGAAGGAAAAAGTGGAGGCGTTGGGAGCTGCTTTCCAGCAAGTGTACAAGGTGAATGTTAGCATTCGCCCCAACCACGACCTGGAAAACAGAGCCCTACTTAATCACTTTTATCTTCGAAATGATATAACACATTGGCGATCTGAGAACCGCGGTTTTATGCGGTTCGATGACGATTCCTTGGCAAATGTCATAATCGCCGAGCAAACGGGGCCAAGTCCCCTGTTAGTGACGAAGGTTGAGCTTCAGCTCATCTTCAACTCAATAAAAAATAAAAAGTCAGCAGGTGTCGATTGTATATCCAACGTTGTACTAAGACATTTACCGATGGAGGCAATTGACATTTACACCACACTCTTCAATAATGCACTGAATAATGCATATTATCCAGTGCATTGGAAGACCGCTGTGGTTCATCCTCTCCCGAAAAAGGGAAAGGACAACTCCAACCCGTCAAATCTTCGGTCGATAAGTCTTCTTCCGAGCATCAGCAAAGTTTTCGAAAAAATCATTAATAGGGCTCTGACTAAGTGGGCTGCGGACAACAAAATAATTCCGGATAAACAGTTCGGGTTCAAGGCGGGTCATGACACAATTCATGCTGCGTCTAAACTTGTTTCTGATATCCAATGGAATAAAACAAAACAACAATGCACAGGTGCTGTTCTGGTTGATTTGGAAAAGGCCTTTGACACCGTATGGTTAGAGGGTCTTTACCTAAAACTGAGCAGGCTTGGCATAAGCAAGCCATTGTTGTATATACTTTATGATATGCTTAACGGTAGAAAGTTTGTTGTCAAAAGTGGCAATGTAACTTCTACCACAACATTCTTAATTAAAAATGGTCTTCAACAGGGAGCGGTGAATTCGCCGATTCTCTTCAGCATTTACACCAGCGATCTGATAGGTAGTCTTACAAAGGCAATTGCGTATGCCGACGATCTAATTGCGTACAGAACGGCCCGAAAGGTTGAGGTTATTAGAATTCTCTTGCAGCGTGATTTCGACAAGATTCAGCGATATTGCGACGACTGGAAACTGAAAATAAATGTCCAGAAGTCGGAGACAATTCTGTTCCGGACTCCGTTGGCTAGGGCCACGAGGGATACGTGCAAGAATTGGCGCAAGATGGTCATCGTTGATCTTCACGGGCAGCCATTAGCGAGCAAAAGTGTAGTGAAGTACCTCGGTATCTGGTTAGATCAGTATTTATATTTCGACAGACATATAAATGCTGCTCTGACCAGGGCCCGAGGAGCCTTCGCTTTGACGAAACGTCTGTTTTTTAGCAGTCGGCTTGACCCCAGAGTGAAGGTAATTTGCTACATGGCCCTCATACGGCCGATGATTGTTTATGGTTGTCCTGTGTGGTTCAACGTTGCCCCTTCCCAGATGGAAAAGTTTCGGGTGTTCGAGCGGCAGTGTTTACGACGCTGTACCGGCTTATATCGAACAGCCGAATCTTCTTACGTGCATTACTATTCCAACGAGGTCCTATACAACGGGGCTCTAATCAACAGAATTGACAATTTCGTGATAAAACTCGTTCGAGGTCACATTGCAAGAGTTATGTCTTCGACCAACAATTTAATTTTCGGGGCGTTCTATCCGAACGACGAGTATTTTGAAAGTGCACGCTTGAGCGGCTTCATTCCATCAGAGGCATTCCTCTTTTTAGATAGATGCGGTCTGATACAGGATAGATTGGCAGTTCCGCTAATCTACCACGTCAGACGACGAACCGTGGATAGGCGACTCCTGTACAATCGGGAGTCATGGCACAAGGCGGAGCAGAGCTCCTTCGGTTCAGTAGGGCTGTGTCCGAACGGGACCGAACTGATAGGGTGAAGCAGGAGAACCAGTTCTGGTGGCTTCAATCGGCACTTGATAGTGGGTAGTCGGGATGGGGTTTAAGGCCTTGGCCGGCTTACATACTTGTTTTATAGTTTTAGGGTTTAATTTTAAGTAGAATAGGCATGGTGGCACAAAAAAAAAAAATACAAAAAATACAAAAAAAAGAAACATACAAAAAAAAAATACAAAAAAAATACAAACAAATAAAAAAATAAAAAAAAAAGACAACAAAATATGAAAAACAAAAAACGTTAGATAGTTAGATTTGCTGCTGTGGTTGTTCTAGTTTTAAGTAGTTTATAGGTAGAATAGGTAGTTTTAGTTAGCTTTAAGTTTTATATTAAGGACCTTATTTTAAGTAGTTTTTAAGTAAAAATAAAAAAGGATATTGATATTAGTTTTTTTGAAATTTTCTAATGAATAAAAAAATAAATAAAATGGAATTGAAGTTAAATAGATCTTAGGGCCGAAAGGCATTAGCATTAAGTATTATTGTTTAACTTAGAGTGTCCGTATGGGACCAGTAAGTTAGTTGTAAGTTATGGTTAATTAGGCTAGTTTTATGAATTTTTGTCTAGCTTTAAGATAGATTTAAGAGTGAATTAATAAAAATGAATTTAAAAAAAAAATACAACAATGTAAACAAATGGGTTTTGGAGTGTGATACGTACGAAGGATTTATATCTTCATATAGAGTGTTTTTGTTTAACTCAAGAAAGACAGACTAAAATGAAAACAAACAAATCAACTGCACAAAACAAAATACTCAATCCGCTTCCGCATCCCTTATAGTACGTTTCCACCAACAAATAATCCGAGATTTAAGGCAAGTGATTTAAAATAAATCATGAGGTGTTTCCACCAAAGAAAAGGAAATTAATTTGACGTTTGGTTAATGTCATAACAACCAAACGTCAAATTATTCTCCTTTCGAAAAGAAAAAAAATATGAAATTTGTATTGATTTTATTGATTGATAATTTAATATTAAATATTATTTAATATTAAAACATCACAAATAAGTATTAAATTCATTCCTCTGGCTTGAAAGTGCAACATCTTGTTGAAGAGATTCGCAAGATTTTGCAGTTCTTTCCAATATTGCGTTTCTTTTCTCATTACTCAGTGGTTTTCGTTGTTTTTTTGTATTTGTTCACTCATCATCTGTAAGTAATTAGTTTTATTATGTTTTTGTACATACTTATTATTTTTGTATAGTTACTTTTTATTTCGTCTGTGATTTCTTGAAAGTTGTTTATTGTTTTGAATTTGAATCATATAGAAATGAGACAGATAGTTTTTGTTGACATTTCCATCTGTCAATAAACGAAATTGGCCTTTAAATGGGTCGGTTCAACAATTATTCTCCGAAAAAAAAGTTTGTTTGATTTGACAAACTAAAGTAGATTTCAATGAGTTTTATTTGAAATCTTCATTTGAGGAGATTAAAATCTGTATGGTAAATCTTCGAGATTTCAAGGAGATTTGTGACAAATCTAGCTAAATCTCGGTTTAGTGCCCGGTGGAAACGTAGTATTAGCAAGTTATCTACAAAGGCTCTACTGCTCATGCTCACTGATCACTGCTCAACGCATATTCATCGGGAATTTGTGTCTGGTTATAAAACAAAATGAAAATAATGCTTGAAAAATACTCAAGTACTCAATTTGATAGGCACAACGGGACATAACACATAACGACATTGACATAACACAGTCCAACAATAAGTTGGACTCTCTCCTTTCCTCTTTTTTTTAGTTTGTATTTTGTGCTTTATTTATTACCATTGTTCACTCAAGAATATTTTTGCTCAAGATATTAAAACTGAGACGATTGCAACGCTCCATGCGAGGTAAGTTTGAAACTTACTTTTCAAAAAGATGATTCCTCTATGTATAAATACTCAATGCTTCCACCAATATATCCATTACAAAAAAATAACGCACAGATGAAAAAAAATTAATTAAACAAATGCAGTCGCACTTATTCGTAGAGCACTAAAACTCAAATGCCATGTGTTTGCAATGTTATTACTCTGAAGATAAAAATGTAACGGTTTTTCTTTTTCTATTTTTATTTAGTTTGGAATGTTCTCAGCTCATTTTAACCGTTTAATGTAATAATCTCTACAGCAATTTTTTTTATAATTTTGGCCTGCGGTGGAACCACAGTGCCATGGTTCGATTTTCATGTAAAAACTTAAAAAAAGAAACAAAGCTTTTGTAAAATATAATCAAACATGAGCTGATGATGATTACAGAACGTTCCTTATCCTTAAGCAATGATTTCATAAATATTCAAACTCTGTATATGACGAGTATATACATACATAAAATTAAAATGGATCTTAAATCTAACCCATATAATTCCTGGAAGTTTGTCAATGTCAAAAATTGGCGATGTCAAATATGTGATCACTCCACGACAAGTGGTTTGTGATGCACACACCTTGAACTGAAAGAACTTCAGTCTCCTCGCTGCAAGTACCAACCATTGATAGTGGCGTTAGGGCACGGTTACACTTTTGCGACAGTAGACAGCATTAAGTTTTCGAAGCATTAAATTCTACACGATTTTTTATTCCCCATTGCTGTTAAGATGAGCATTTAATGAGCTTATCATACGCTGCCATTGGTAGTCCACATCTGAAGAACAAGGGTGAGAATCTAAAAACGAATTTGAAAAGCTGAGGGTACTGTCGTATCAAATTTGAACCCGTCCAACACTACTTGAATTGAACAGTCCGAAAGGTAATTACTAACCCAACAAAGAAGAGATTCATCAACACCAAAAGCACGCATTTTAAATGAGAGAACTTGATGCCAAACTCTGTCAAATGCATTTGAAATATCAAGTGAAAATTTCTTACTTTCTCTAAAACGATTTAATGATTTGTTCCATTGTTCGGTGAGATTAACCATGAGATCACCAGTGGATCTATTGCTACGAAAATCATACTCAAGGGCGGATCCAGAAAATAAGGGGGGGTCACACCCTTAATATATAGACGAGTTTTTACTCACCGCTTAAAAATGTTCTTTAATGTTCCTTAAAGGACAAAATTTTAAATCACATAATGTGTACCTTAGCCTTACATTTACACATTTCAAGCGCTAAAGTGACAACTTTTGTTATACAAGGTTGGTTAACATTTTAATTTGGCCGACTCCCTAGCCCTACATATGAAAGCATTCCAAGATTACAACAGTTTTCTAAATATGCCATATTTAAGTGCTTAAACACTATGTGATGTGTATGCGGATTCGGAACGTTTCAAGTTGTTTCAATAAAAGGTTCAAGCTTCAACGTCACTTATTCTGATCTCTTTCACTACTAATGTGTGAACGTTTTGGTGTGTTGTGTGTGTCACAATGCCACACTGGGTTTCAGTACACCGGTGTGCACAAATTATATTTATCCGTCGGAAATAAAAAAGGTTACTTCAAAAAATATATTTTTAAATGTTAACTTTATTTTCTTTTCAATAAATAAAATATTTCAATAGTTTTACATACATACATAGTTCTTACATACTACTCTGCAACTACTCGCAAACTCCTTCCGTGTTGAATCTATTTATATCGTTATCCTGATGAGTTGGTTTTCTTGTCCGCAGGGTTTATGGTAGTGTTGGTTAATTACTTTTTGTATCTTTATGTTATTTGGTTGGTCATAAAATATCTGTTATGTGTTTTATTTTATCTTGTTTTGTTATTATTATCTTGATTGGTTGATCATAAAATATCTGTTATGTGTTTTATCTTGTTTCGTGTGGTAATCTTTATTAGGATATTTGTAGATCGTTAGCGATCTTATTTATTTTATTATTTCCTCTTATTTCCTGCTTGAGGTACAGTTGAGTGTTTATAACTCCCCCCATCGCTCAAAATGAATCGCCCCGATTCATCAATATGTTTCTGAAGCAAGGCAAGTCCTTTTTCTAATGTCATCTCTTGTTGTGGAGCCGTTGGTTCGATTATATGTTGCATCGGTATATTGTTGTTGATTTTGATTTCTTTTTTCTTAAAAAATAAGGTTAATATAATAATAATTACAATAATTATACTTATAATACTTATTCCAATAACTGACTTGGATTTAGTTATATTTAAATAACTTAATGTGTCAATATTCTCAAACTTAAATTTTAGCTCAGTATTTGGGTCTATTAATGTATGACTCAACAACATAGTCATTTATGGCATGTGTTTTTATATAGCTAAGTGTTTTTTGAGTAGTGTTTGTATAGTTTTTATTATCTATATTAACATTAATTTTATCATTATTTACAGTGTGATTATTTTTTAATAAAATTGCTCCATCTTTTATAATTTCAAATTCTTTTTGAATTTCATTTGTTTTATTGCATATGGTGGGAATTTTATTTAATAAATCTGAAAGACATGATTTTTCATAATTTATTTTCCAAAAATATAAATTTATTTCTTGTTTACAATCCTTAATATTGTAAAATGATTCATTGCATTTTGCTATATTCTATCAATTATTATTTTTTCTTTATTTTGTTCGATTGCTCTTGTTACAAATATTTTGCAATTTTTATAAATGATTGGGTATTTTATTAATATTATTATGACATCTTTAGTTTGAACAATCTTAAAATCACTAACATCTAAAAGATCGGATATTGACATAGTTCCATGTTCATTATTTGTTATTTTTTGAAAATCTTTTTTATTTAATATGATTGGGTTTAAAACTTTTGCTTTGCTTAAAGCAATAGTTTGAATAAGGTTTTGTAATTCTAGTATTATTAATTTGTTTCTTTCTTGTAATCTTCTTGTTTTTAATGTATTTTTTTCAGTATTTAAAACTTTAGTAATTTCTTGGATAGCTTGAAAGATCTGTGAATTGGTAGTTGCTTGTTTATTATTATTATAAATTAATCATTTAATCATTTAATTTTTTTCTACTAGTAAATGATCATAAATCTACGATTTAATATTATCTTTATGTATTTTACCTTTGTTAGTTAATATTTGATCTTTTTTATCATCTATTACTTTGGTACGATTAAACCTCTTTTTTAATTTATTTCTTTCAGTGCCGTGTTTTTTCACATAAACTATTTCGTTTTTGTTAAACTCTCTACTTTCACGATTTTCATTATGTGTCTTTAACATTTTTAATTGTTTTTCTTTCAAAATCTCCCTAAGATTGTGTTTTACCTTGTTGAATAACACTTCCTGGGGTTTTAGGTCTGTAACAGAGTGAACCGTTTCGTTATATTTATGTGCTGCTTCTAGCACTGCCTGCTTATCATCTATTATGTTGTATTCTGCTTTAATACAGCGTGTTATTTCGATTAATGTACTATGAGTACGTTCTACTTGTCCGTTTGTCGTAGAATGACTAACTGGTACATAATATATTTCAATTTTCTTTCTTTCTAAAGTATTTTTAAAGAACACGGATTTGAAAACGGATTCGTTATCGCATATTATAACGTTTTTCGCCATAAGGAAATATACATATTTAAAATTTTTAGTAATTCGATTTCGATACCAACTTTAGATTCAAGAGGATGTACGACTAATGTCCGATTTCATAAACAAACACTAAAAGCTTTTTAAATTTTATCAGGCCTTTAATTTTTTTCAGTTTCACCAAGCTTGAAATGGGAAATTTCAGGGATATTTTTGTTTAAATAGAGTTCTCTTCACAACCCTGTAAAAACAAAACCCCTTTCTTCTTTCTATTAAGCGAATTGTGTGAGAAAAAATGAGAAAGCATTATTTGTTAAAATAAATAACAAGAATCGCAAAATACACCAGTGTAAACTTTTTCAAAATCAAAAATCGTGTGTCGTTTAAAAATAAAATATGAAAATGGTGAATAATTATACGTTGTTCTTCTTCGTCAGATGAAGATGACCAATCTCATATTCTAATTAAAATCATAAAAACGATATTATAAATGCAATGTCGAATTTGTTGTACCTATTCATTCTGTATCTCCAAATATTGAGAATACAAATTTTACAAAACAAAACATCAGCTGTCAATCTGTCATATTCATTTTTTAATGACACTTTTAAAATTTAATAAGCCAAAAATGGGCATTTAGTTTTAAAAGGTGTTTAAAAGCTTGTTTACTTTAAAAACGCTTGGTGAAACCAAATTATCGCATTTTACAGTTTAAAATCCTGTTAAATGTATAAAAGTTGTTTATGAAATTGGGCAGAAGAACTTTGAATAACTATCTGCGACTGTAAGGTATATTTCTTTGCTTGCATAAAAATATCTATATGTAGCTGTTCGCCTTCTTTTTCTGGTATGGGTTTAGTACCTATAGGAAATTTTATTGGTTTCCGATCGTATTTGTTTTCGTTGCAAACAACACAGGTATTTGTATATGAAAAAATTTGTTTCTTCATGTTTGGCCAGTAGTATATTGTCTTTATTTGATTATAATTTTCAAGAGTTCCTCTGTGTGCTCTTTTGTGTGTATCAGTGATTATGTTCAACTGGTCTTCTTTGTTCGGTATATCCTGTGCATATATTTTAGATCGTAAAAATTTATTACTGAATGTTTCGAGAAGTTTACTTTTAACTTCGTATAGATCTTCATCTGAAGCATAGATACATACTGTACCTGGAACTATATATTTTTAAATAGAGTGATGACCTGATCAGTGTTTGTATATGTTATTGTATACCTCTTCAGTTTATTAACACATGTCTCAATATTTTCTGAACTTATGTATATTGCCTTAATTTAATATTATCTGTTGCTTAAAACAATTAACAGGCAAGGATGTCGTCTCTATTTGTATGTTATCACTACTTTCAGCGGAATGAATAGTTTGACTTGAATTTGTTATTATATTCAGGTTTTGTAAGCTTAGTGCATCCGCGACAACGTTATCTTTACCTGGTTTGTATATAATTTTCGGTGCATATTCTTCAATTATAGCATGCCAGCGCGGGAGCGGCCCTTAATCTCAAAAAAACAAAATCACAATTGGACATAATCTCCAAAAAAAAATTAACCAAAAAGAGGAAATTCCCATGAGTAAAAACGTCAATGCACAAAATCTCCAAGAAAAAATCTTTAATTTCATTATCTCCAAAAATACCAAAAAATACCCAAAAATCTCTTCGTTTACCTAATACACTTTGTATTATGTTAAGAACATGTAAAGTTTCTTAAAAAACTTATTTGCTGAGTTATGTTCATACTATACAGCGATGAACAAGCAAAGAGCACGTTCTCAAAACCAACTCATGGCTGTTAGACATCAGTTATTATTGTATTAGAAGTACCGTTATGAATTGAGTTTTATTGTATATTCTTAATTATGAGAGAACGATTACCATCAGTCTGTGTCGGCATTTCGAACTTTAAAGTGAAGGTTAAAAAATAAAAAAAAAAATAAAAAAACAATGCAAATTTTTCTTTCAAATAAAGGTGGCAAATTACTTTTTTTGGATGGCTATGGCTATCATTTTCACTCAAGAAATAAAAAAAAAATGTAAGATGGTGCTGTGACTCGAAAAAAAAGTTTTTATGTAACGCATTTATTGTAACAGTTGAAGAAAACAATGAGCAACAAATTATTAGATCAAATTGTAATCATAACCATCAACCAAATTCGCATAAAAAAGAGTTATGCCGAATAAATAATGAATTGAAAGACTCCGCGGGAGTAAGCGGCTTTTTTCCTTCGCAAATAATAAGGGACGCTGTTGTAAACTGTGAGCCTGATTGCAGACCGTATCTGCCTTCAAAAGATGCCCAAAAAAAGAAAATAAGTCGTATTCGTCGTGTTAATAAATTAAATGAACCAAAAACTTTAGTTGAAATTAGTATTCCAGAGTCGCTGAAGTATGTGGAAAATGAACTTTTTGTTTTAAGTAAACATGATTTTAACGGAGAAGTTAATATAATCCTCGGAACAAAGACAACACTACAAAGTCTCAGTGAGTCGAGATGCTGGCTCATAGATGGAACTTTTTATATCGTTCCAACTGTGATGCGACAGCTATTTAGTATACATGGACAGATCAACGGTAAAATTGTGCCTCTCATTTTTTGCTTAATGAGCAAAAAATGCAGAGAGTCATATGATCAATTCTTTAAGACTTTGATTGAAATTTCATGCCAAGAAAATATAAATTTATGTCCTACACGAATTATTTCCGATTTCGAACCCACGCTTTTGCCTACGGTCAGAAAACATTTTCCTAACGCCGATCACAGGGGATGTTTATTCCATTTTAGTCAGATTTTGTGGAGAAGAGTTCAAAAAGAACATTTATCTAAGAAATATGGGAATGTCGAGTCCTTCAACATGCAGGTTAGAATGTTAAAAAGTCTTTCATTCGTTCCGCCGGAAGAAATCCCACAATATTTTCTTGCTATTGAAGCAGATAATTCAGACGCAGATTTTAAAAAAATTCTTAAATGGTTTAAAAGCAATTATGTGTCCACCAAAAACCCTTCTAATCAGATAAAATATGCTCCTCAGTTCTGGTCGGTCCATGATGCAGTCGAGAAAAATATCCCAAGAACACAAAATTGTGTAGAAGCCTGGCATAGGCGTATGAAGACAATTGTAGGCAAAAAGAATCAAGGTCTTTATAAACTTTTGGAAGATTTAAAAAAAGAAGTTATCGTTGTTAAAACAACATTAAATACGGGCACAAATAATAGTAAAAAAAAGAATGAGGAAATAAGACATAATAAAATTAAAAACCTATTGAAGCAAAGAAAATGTCTTCAGAAGCTTTCCTTTTTGAAGAGATTAGCCTATGTATTACCTCTTGATTAAAATAAAAAATATATTTTTTGATATTGTGTTTTTATATTTATGAACATATTATACTGAACTTATAAAGCTTAATTTTGAATACATAGTATTTATATTTTTGTTTTCTTTAAAATTTTTTGTTACTATAATAAATGAAGTTATAAATTAAAGAAAAAATGTATTTTCTTTTTAAGTAAACAAGCTGTTTAAATCTTATGAAACGAAACATCCAACATTATTTTCAAAAACAAGATATGTGAGTTCTGAATCAAGCAATAAAATCGCGCGATTTTATTGCTTGATTCAGAACTCACATATCTTGTTTTTGAAATTTTCTCCTGGGAGATTTTGTCTTTTGGAGATTTTCTCCTGGATATTTTGTCTTTTGAAGAAACATCTTTGGGGATTTTGTCCTTGGGAATTTTCTCTTTGGGATTTCGGGTTTTGGTCATTCATCCCCAACCCTGCCAGCGCTTCATTTTTATATTTGGGTTTCTTTTTGATACTGAGTACGTATGTGGTTGATGATCATTGATCAGTATGTATTTCTAGGTCTGCAACTCCGTACAAATAATTCCTTAAATTCTTTAAGGCATATACTATAGCGAAAAGTTCTTTTTCGTTTGTTACATAATTTTTCTATGTCTTATTCAGCGTTTTCGAAATGCATATAATTGGTTTGTCGTCTTGTGACAATACTCCTCCGATTGCATCATTACTGGCATCAGTAGTTAATATAAATTTTTTCTTAAAATCTGGTTGTGTCAACCTTACATTTTTGACTAAATATTCTTTTAGTTTAATAAATGCTTTTCTACCCTCATTTCCAATGTTTATATTACATTTCTTACTCTGGTTCTTTGATATCTTCCCATTTTCACCATTTAAATGAATTGTTAAGGGTTTAGTTATCTGAGCATAGTTTTGTATAAATTTACGATAGTACCCTGTCATTCCTAAGAAGCTTCTTAATTGTCTAAGAGTTTCTGGTTCTGGATATTCTTTAATTGTGGTAATTTTCTTGGGATCGGTAGTAATTATATTCTCACTGATAACATATCCCAAAAATTCCACCTCTGTTTGATAGAATTTAGATTTTTCTAATGATATTTTCATATTTGCTTCTTTCAATATTTTTATTATTTCATTCAGGCGTTGAGTATGTTCTTCGATATTTTTTGAAAAAACTATAATGTCGTCAATGTATACATGACAGAATTTTCCAATGTATGGCTTAAGAATATCATCCATAGCTCTTTGGCATATAGAAGGTGCGTTCTTTAGACCAAAAGGAAAGCGTATATATTCGTATTTACCATTATTCACGGAAAATGATGTCTTTTGAATATCAGATTCTTTCATTAATCTACTATATAAAAATAAGTCGGATTTTCCTTCCTGATGCTATAACTCCATAACGCACGAACCGATTTCCACGGTTTGGAATGGTCTCGGGCTCCGTGAGGTTTATAGCAGACAAAATTTAGGAAACATTTCAACAGAAAAGCGGTGAACACCGTTAAGCTTCCAATAGAAAGCTTTTGTAAAAGTTCCGATTTGTACAATTGAAAATTTTTAAATTTTTTGACGTTTCAAGGGTCCTGTATTCTAAACCAAAGCTTACTTTTGGGAACCTTTTTTAGTCAACCATATCTAGAAACGTCAGAGATATCGACTTCAAATAACGTATGAAATCTACAATGAAGGGATGATTCTGATTCAGGATCAATGCTAAAGCTACTGATTGAAGTAGGAATGATTGCGCCAAATCGATCTATGCACGATGCATTAAACCAAGAATTAAATCGAGAGCTGCAATACAATGTTGATACATTGCAGGAATTCGTTGGAAATAATGTGCCGTTGCTGAATGGACAGCAAACACAAGTATACGAAACATTAATGCAAGCGGTGTACAATAATACTGGTGGTCTATTCTTCCTGAACGCAAATGGAGGAACAGGGAAAACATTTGTCAGTTCATTGTTGGCAGGCGATTTCAGGCAGACGTTGCCAGTAATTGCCCGTGGAACGCCTGCAGATGGATTGAATGCTTGCCTGAAGGCATCACTTTTGTGGAATAACGTAAAAACATTATCGCTAACCACTAATATGAGAATTCACCTTCAAAATGATCAAAACGCTGCACAATTTTCCAAACAATTGTTAGCTGTTGGAAATGGAAAAGTGCCAGTTGATGCGACAACTGGATTCTTACCAACGACTTTTGCCGATTTGTCGACTCTCAATTAGCTCTTATTGAAAATGTTTTCCCAAACATTAATGAGAATTATTAGAATTATGCCTGGTTAAGTCAACGAGCAATTCTCGCCGCAAAGAATAATGATGTACACGCACTGAATTTCACCATTCAATAAAAAATCGCTGGCGATTTGGTGACATACAAATCCGTTGATTCCATAACAAATCCCGATGATGTAGTAAATTATCCAACGGAGTTTTTGAATTCTCTGGAGTTACCAGGATTTCCACCACATAACGTGCAACTCAAAGTTGGTTCAGTTATTATGATATTGCGTAATTTGAATCCACCGCGACTTTGCAACGGTACTTGACTTGCGGTGAAAAGACTTATGCCGAATTTGATTGAGGTAACCATTATTAACGGAAACTACGCAGGTGATAATGTATGTATTCCTCGAATACCAAGGATTCCGACTGATCTTCCGTTTGACTTCAAACGATTGCAATTACCGTTTCGCCTTGCGTTCGCAATGACAATTAACAAGTCGCAAGGCCAATCGCTTAGTGTCATTCAGTGCGGTGCAGTGCAGTGATACAGTATACACCTATAGCGGAAGAAATTTAGAAATAAAAATCAACCCCTAAATTAAAAGGCTAAAACTCAGGTATACCTACGGGCTACCTGCGCTAGTCAAGTAATCACCCTGATCTTTTCCACGAATAAAGGTTTTTTTAAAAATATTTGTTTGTTTAAATCAGTGTTATAAAATAAAAAAGTGAAAGTTAAGCCGGAAATGGGCGAACCATTTAATCCGTAGGCAGCGCTTGCTTCGTTAGAAGAATTGCTAACCAGGATAGCCACGCACCTAAGTCCCGAATACAGTCAGAGGCTTAGTGAAACTATCGGCAAATTCTTACCTGCCACCATCAATGAACCAAGCAAGGACAATGGCGAACTGGAATCCGAGGAAATGGAAAGCGATGCTGACAATTCTGAATCCCCATTGCCAGGTCAAAAAAGACGGAAGCCATCATCCAAAAAGGACAACGTCAAACGCCCTCAACTGGATGTCGAAGCACCATTAACAACGACAGTAGCACCACCTATACCAAAAGCCACCAAACAGCAGCCAAAAAAACTAATCCAACCACCAAAGGAACCAGCCACAACAACAACAACCGACACTCAGTCACCGCCACCCAAACCTAAAGACAACACCGCCAAATCTTCAGGAATGCCACCAATTTTCGTGTTTTCTGGAAACATCGCTGAAATAAGCAGACACTTCAAAGGAACAAACCTCAGCATGACCTTCAAGAACCGTAACACAAAATCCACCATCATCAACGCTGGAAACAGAGAATCTTTTGACGCCGTCAAGAAGTTTTTGCTGACAAGCAAGATACAATTCAACACTTTCACGCCAAAGGATGACAGGAAAAACCTGCTTTTGTTAAAGGGTATCCACCACACGTACGCCGCCATCGAAGTAGAAGAAGAGCTGAGGATAGAGGGACTGCCAGTAATGAAAGTGTCACCCTTCAAAGCAAAGAAGGCCCAAGGAAAGGTGTACAACAACTTCGTTGTGGAATTAGCAAAGTCCATCGACATCAATGAGGTCTACACAAAGACTCGCATTATGAACCAGAGTGTCCATTGGGAGAAGCTAAAATCCAACGACATCGTTCAGTGCCATAAGTGCCAACGCTTTGGACATGTGGCCACCAACTGCGGGCGGGACTTTGTATGTGTTAAGTGCAAGGATAAGCACGAACCAGGACAGTGCCAGCGCAAAGAAAACACTGGGTTGGACGTATGGTGTGCCAACTGCCAAAAAGCTGGACACCCTGCCAGCTTTAAAGGCTGCCCAACGCTAAAGGCTCGCCTGACAGAAAGGAACAGGCTATTGGCGGAGAAGCGTTCTCACCAAGAGTTTGCTGCTAAGTCAGCTTGCTTGGTTACTCGTCCGGCAATCAGCTACGCAGCAATGGCGAAAAGAGGCCCACCAACCAAACCAGCACCAACAAAGGCACAACAAGTCACAGGAACTTCAGCCAAGATGACCGCACCAAGGATACCAGCAAAAACAGGACCAACCAAAGCCGCAGCACCAGTAAACCTCAACAGCGAAGTCCAGAGAATATTTGGTTCCGACCTGCTCACGGTCATGGGAAAAGCTAGGAGTGCGGTTCCACCAAATTACTCTCAGCTCAGCGATGGAGATAAGTCCGTGGCACTGGCCACCTTCTTGTTCCAAATATGCAACTAAAGAAGCTCCGCATCCTGACCTATAATGTAAACTCATTATACAGCCTTGATAAGAGGACGTCATTCAACATGTTCATGAAAAACAACAAACCGGACATCGCTCTTATAAGTGAAACAAATGTTACCCGAAAGAACAATATTAACATCGTAGGATATAAGACCTTCCGACAGGACAAAGGTCAGCACGGAAGAGGCACAGCCATCTACTTGAGGGAAAAGATCTCTTTCAGCACCAGCGAAATTATCATCCCAGGCCTTCAAACAAGCGAAGCTACAGCGGTCCAGATAGATCTAGGACAAGGAGAAAAGTTGACAGTAATCGGCGTTTACTTCAAATGCGGTTCCTATAAAGTAAACATCCATGGCGACCTCAACATACTCAACAGTGTCTTAAAACAAACAACTTACGGTCTATAAAAGAGGTTTGTCATAATACAAATTCTATATACTGTTGAAAAAATTCAAGCAAAGTAGAAGACAATGCACTATATTTCGGACTTGTTGAATTATTGATTCAAAATAGCTTGCAGCCTTTAGTCCTTGAACAAATTTTTGGCGTTTCGTCCGGGTGGAACTCACATGGACTCATCAGTTGACTGAGTGAGGCACCTTGTCAAGACGCAATTTTTCCAAAATTTCAGTTCATCTAACATAATTTTTTATGCAAAAACTTACTACGAACTATATTCAACCAAGTTAAAATTTCTTAACATTTGAAGTTGAAAATTAAAATCTAATAAAAAATTAAAATCTAATAAAAGATTATAGCTCAGGGCTAGCTTAAGTTTTATAAAAGAGGTTTGTCATAATACAAATTCTATATACTGTTGAAAAAATTCAAGCAAAGTAGAAGACAATGCACTATATTTCGGACTTGTTGAATTATTGATTCAAAATAGCTTGCAGCCTTTAGTCCTTGAAAAAATTTTTGGCGTTTCGTCCGGGTGGAACTCACATGGACTCATCAGTTGACTGAGTGAGGCACCTTGTCAAGACGCAATTTTTCCAAAATTTCAGTTCATCTAACATAAGTTTTTATGCAAAAACTTACTACGAACTATATTCCACTATGAGTTCTACCCGGACGAAACGCCAAAAATTTTTTCAAGGACTAAAGGTTGCAAGCTATTTTGAACTTACGGTCTAATTGGTGGCGACTTCAATGCAAGACACCACAGGTGGCAGGATACCGCTATCAGTGCTGAAGGCAAATTCATCGTCGACTGGTTGGACCTTCACAGCGATGAACATTCTCTGGTTGTAGTGTCGCAACCAAAGCCAACCTTTCCAAGAACTCCATCAACTTTAGATTTTTTCCTATCAACTTCTAATTTCATTTATATTCTTCCAGAAATCAGCAACTTCACCTGTTCAACGGTGCCCAGCGACTCTGACCACGAAGCAGTTCTGCTTTCGATAAAACTCAATCAGCCAGTCATCCTAACTGCGAGACCCCAAGCAGACTACATAAATTATAAAAAACTCAACGTCGAGAGATTGCAGAGGCATATCGAGCAACACTTGGTACTTCCTCCTGCCAACAGAAACCTCCAGAATAATGAAATCGATGGTGCCGTCGAAATTCTGGAAGCGTCAATCGGCAACGCTCTTGACGTTCAAAAGGTTCCCATGACATCCAAAGATAGGTACCAACATCTCCCGGAATATGTACAAAAGTTGTATTCACACCGACAAAGGTTGAGGAAAAGGCTACAGAGAATTCACCAGAGAGAATTCAACACAGTGAATCGGGATTACCAGACAGTGAAAAGCGAACTCGATTGTGTTAACATCATGTTCCGGAACTCTATTCGACACCACAATGACAAATCTCTCAAGAAGAGATTGCGAGAAATAAAACCCGGACCAGACGCCTTCAAAGAAATCAACCGCTTTATAGGAAGAAATAAACCACTACCGGAAGTCATGATGGACAACACCACTGAGATTACATCGTTGGATGACAAAGTGGAAGCCTTTGCCAACCACTTCGAAGGCAACTTTACCCCCAACCCTCCGTCTAGCCCACTTTTCATCAACGAAGTGAATGATTCCATCCAACAAACTCTGGCTCCCACTCTAGAGAGAAGTTTGAATATACTTATTCAACGAAACCAACCTGGCAAATAACCCAACTGACAACCCATACTTGAGCACTTCAGAGGAAATATGTAAAATAATAAACCACGGCAAACCAAAGAAGTCAACAGGGCCGGATGGGGTTTCTAACTTCATCCTGAAGAGGCTACTGCAAGCAGTGTTTATATTCCTGACAATCGTCTTCAACAACTGCCTCAACAACGACGACTTCCCCCAAAAATGGAAAACTGCTAAGATCGTGGCAATTCCCAAGAAAGGAGATCGGAATTATATTTCTAACTACAGGCCCGTATCTCTCCTGAGTAACATCAGCAAACTCCTGGAGGAAATTATATTAAGGAAACTGAAAAAATTCTGCTGTGAAAACAGTATAATTCCTGACATGCAGTTTGGTTTTCGGGAAAAACACTCGACGCTGCATCCTTTGATGAAGTTTCAACACGACATCACCACAGCTCTTAATAGCCATCGTGTCACCGTTGGATGCCTTCTGGATGTTGAGAAAGCATTTGATAGCGTATGGATTGAAGGCCTTATCCATAAACTTCACATGCTGGGCTTTCCAATCGCACTAATAAGAATTATTTTTTCTTTTATCTCTTCCGGAAAATTCTATGTACAATTGGAGAAATGCAAATCGTCAATTTTTTTTTTTTTTCTTTTTCTATATGCCGATGATTCCTTGACTTACTGCTCCTCAATGTCACCACATATAGCCGTGAAGAAAGTAGAAGAACACATCCACCGTTTCTTTGACTTTTACCATAAATGGGGTATTAAAATCAACGCAGCAAAGTCGGAACTCATCTGCTTCAGAAGGCCGTCAACTGTCGTCCGTAGAAGATCGCAAAAAGCAACAATATGCAGAAACCTGAAGTTGAAACTCCCAGATGGATCGTCACTTTCAGCCAAGAGGACCGTCCAGTACCTGGGAATTTATTTCCACGAGCTATTAAAGTTTAACCCACACGCCCAGAAAGTTCTTAGGAAAGCCAGCTGGGCCTTTCATCGTGTCCATCCATTGGTGAAGAAGAGCAATGGACTAAGTCAACAGACCAAAATCCTGATGTACAAACAACTGCTGAGACCAGTCATTGGATACAGCTTTCCCGTTTGGTACACCATCTCCAAAACGGTCATGAAGCAGCTAAAAGCTTTCGAAATAAAGATCCTAAGAATCTGCGCTGGGCTTGTCTTTGACAGGGAGCGTCAAAAATACTTTAAAAACGACAGAATTTATTCTGAAGCGAGAATAAATACATTGGACAACTACCTACTACTCTTGGCTAAAAAGTTAGTAGGTAACTCATCTAGCCACCCGAACCAACTAATAAGAAGGATGACAACCCAACAGCGACTGCCAGAGCCCATGTACCTTAGCGTCATGGACATTATGGATGATAACATAATTCAAGTCAACAACGAAGATGCCGTTGCATTCTACGCTGACCCCGAGTCAGCCCACCGACGACGTGGCTAAACAAGCCAACAACCCTCTAACCAATCAACAAATCCAACAAATGACAACCGGGAAGGAACACCCCGAGGATAACCAAGTCAACCGACTTTTTTTTTTAGAACGCCATACATATTAAACAATATTTTAATTTAAACTTAAGCCAATATATAAAGTTAGGCCCCCTATGTGCCAACAAACTATTTTATTCTAAGACAATGTATCTATTTATTCTTAAGACTATCCAATTGTATATATAAAAGTTCAATAAACAAATCTAAGTAAGTAATCGCTTAGTGTTTGCGGGATAAATTTAGAAAACCATTGCTTTTCACATGGGCAGCTATACGTTGCGTGTTCACGAGTTGGGAAACCATCCGCTTTGTTTGTGTTAACGTCAAACCAAAAAACAAAAAACGTGGTTTACCAAAGAGCACTTCAGTAAAACGGATAATTTACGGACAAGTATAACGGTATAACGCTTCGATTCAGTATTTACTTTGGATTCACTTTCATTTTTTACTTAGAGAAGTTCAACTACATTACACTTCATTTTTGTAATCGAAATGAATTCATTACTGTTTTGAAATGAAATAAAATTTTTCCTTTTCAAATATAAAACAAAAAAAATAATAATTTTTCTTCATCTTTTAATCCCCAAACGAAATGTTACGAAAAACGAAGCCATCTGGTGGCAAAACGGAGTTCTCCGGGTTTGCTAGTATCTGATGAAATCCACTTTCTAAATCTATCGTTGCAAAGTATTTAGATTTTTCTAAATTGCTTAAAATAACATTTGTGTCTGGGATTGGATATTTGTCACTTATAGTGTGTTCGTTGAGTTTCTTAAAGTCGATGACTAACCTGCTCTTAGGTGTTCCATCTTCGTTGAACCCTTTTTTTAGTACTACCCATACTGGACTTGAATATGGTTTTTTACTTGGCCTAATTATATTATCTTTTAGTAATTTACTTATTTCTTTATTTATAAATTCTGAAGCACTTAATGGATATGGATACTGTTTTGTCCATATTGGTGATTCTATATTAGTTTTTATTTCTACCACCACATCTGTACGGAATGGCAATGTAATATTTATTTTTGAATGTATTTTTTCGATAACGGAACGAGCGTGTTTATTCAGAATATCAACGTTTTTATCTGATTGTACTTTTTCGATTACTTGGTTAGTAAGGCCTGGTTCGAGATGTAAATAGAACGTGAGTCAGTCGTACTTGATGACTCTAAGGTAACTTTAATTTCATTTCCTGTTTGTGTTATATTACTCTCCCATGGCAATGGTTCGCCATCCATGAACATCCTTTCTGCTTTATTATTGTATATCAATACATTTCTTTCTAAATTTAAATTTATATTTGCACTTCGCAAAAGATTGTAACCTATCAAGCAATCTGCTTCTAGGTTCTCAATTTCGTACAATCGAACCACTCTATCAAAAATATATATTTCATAATAATATTTAATAATTGTAAACCCATTCACGGTTTTCCCAGTATCTATTAATATTTTTAACCATTTGCTATTTATTCTTCTGTATATGTGGGGTAATCCCACGTTCCGTAAAAAATGATTCTCTTGGATGTTGTTTATCCTTACTTTGTTTGGTGGTTGGGAGCTTAATTGAACACTTTGTTCTCTTGCTCTTTTAAAATTATCATTCTGATTATTATTATGATTGTAATTTCAATTAAAATTCCTGTTTTGATTAAATTGATTGTTAGTATTCCTAAATGGATTATTCTGACTATTATGTACTTGTCTAAACCTTTGCATTTCCTTTGGGTTAACTTTTCTATAAGCTGAAGATCCTAATTCCATTGGATCTGGTCTCTGTTGACTAGCCTCTTTGTTTGTTGATTACTATGTTGGGGTTTTTGTTGGTATCTTAATGTATTACCGTTTGTTTCGTCTCTAATATTATTTCTTTGATTGTATTGATTCAGAAATCTACTTCTAGTTTTGTTGTTTTCTAACTCTTGAGCCTGAGCTAGTGCATTGGGCAAATCTTCAGGTTTCATACTAAATACCGTATCAGATATTGGCTGATGAAGACCATTTATAAATGCTATTAATGCATTTTTCCTATATGATTCATTGAATTTCTCAGTGGTTTCACTATAAGTACCATATGTCATTATAACTTTTTTTATTATTAATGTCAATTTTTCCGTAACTTCATTATAGAATTCTATTAACGTTTTTCTGCCCTGTGTTATCATACTTAATTCATGATTTAAAACATGTATTGGTCTTTTATCCGCGTAGGCGAAGTCTAATCTACTTAAAATGGCTTCAAGGTTAAGTACCGTACCGTGACTGGTAAGAACTGAATTCGCATGCCAACTATTTTATTTCTCATTATGCTTAATGCAGCAAAATACCGTTTACTACAAGGAGTGTACAGACTCATACTATTTTGACAAGCTTCTCGCCAACTCACATATCCCTCATTGCTACCTTCAAAAGTTGGTAGACTTTTAATAACATCAAGACTTTCATTGTCTGGTATTTGTGGATCTATCGTTTGTTTTTTTATAATCTATTAGGTACATTATTTGGAACTGTTAAATTCTCTAATTTTTTTGTTAATTCATCTATCTGATTTTGCTGCTGAGCAGTAGCCTGTTCAACAGCTAATTCAATTATTTGTTTTATATCTATAGTTGTAGTTGTCATTTTAACTATTTTTCACTTCTTAAAAATAATTTCTTACGATAATCTTACGATAATTTCCTCTGCTTCTCAGAATGCTGTTCTCCAATCTGTTGCTGGATACTGGCTTTATAGAGCGAACGGGAATCACTTTGCTGGTTTCTTCCTTTTACTTCACAATTGTTCACACTTTCAGGATACTTTGTTTTTCTCCTATTAATAAACAAATTTGGCTGA
Source organism: Eupeodes latifasciatus (assembly GCA_920104205.1). Classification (NCBI taxonomy): domain Eukaryota; kingdom Metazoa; phylum Arthropoda; class Insecta; order Diptera; family Syrphidae; genus Eupeodes; species Eupeodes latifasciatus. The sequence continues at coordinate 217,684,675 of OV049924.1, read as the reverse complement.
TAGCTTCAATTTCACTTTGAAAGTTTTTTTTTAAGCCTTAATTGTATTTACAAGTACTTATGCAAGTTTGACTATTTTATTCACTTTCACTTTTTACGTTAATAATGAGCTATCCCGGTTGAGCCCCCAATTATATTTATCCGTCGCATCGGAAATAAAAAAGGTTACTTCAAAAAAATATATTTTTAAATGTTAACTTTATTTTCTTTTCAACAAATAAAATATTTCAATAGTTTTACATACATAGTTCTTACATACTACTCTGCAACTACTCGCAAAGTCCTTCCGTGTTGAATCTATTTATATCGTTATCCTGATGAGTTGGTTTTCTTGTCCTCAGGGTTTATGGTAGTGTTGGTTAATTAGTTTTTGTATCTTTATGTTATTTGGTTGGTCATAAAATATCTGTTATGTGTTTTATTTTATCTTGTTTTGTTATTATTATCTTGATTGGTTGATCATAAAATATCTGTTATGTGTTTTATCTTGTTACGTGTGGTAATCTTTATTAGGATGTTTGTAGATCATTAGCGATCTTATTTATTTTATTATTTCCTCTTATTTCCTGCTTGAGGTACAGTTGAGTGTTTATAACTCACACAAGTGTGATTTCTTAGCGCCGCGCGCCGCTTTATAGTTCATTCTATTAGCTCTTAACTTTCAGTATATTTTTGTCATTTTCGGCTTAAAGTATAAAGTACGAGTATAGTTACATTTCGATGCAATATTTGTTGTTTCTCGATACATGTGTACTCCAGAGAACTTACGCAATGATTATATTGTTGTAAGCTCTTTTGAACTACATTTAAACCCTTTTTAACAACCGGTACACTTTTTGCTTCACTTCAAAATAAAAACACTTTCAAAGACGTACATATATATACTTTTTATCAATGTTTTGTTTTTCATTTCATTTTCTAATAATCCATGTAAATATTCTTTTTCTCATTCCAGCCGGGTGAGTCTAGTGGACTTTTCAAAAAGACAATCTCAAAATTGAGCACTGAATATCGTCTGCAATTCGTTTGGCCAAATGTCCAAAAATCAATTAAAGGACAGTCAAACGATGCTGTGGAAGTTCCAAAGTCTCAATCAATGGGTGCAATTAAATCATCACAAACGACTTCAATGCCAAAGGTTCATAAAAATCGAACAACAAATCAAAAAGAAGGTGCGACAATAATTTGTCGCTATTTCAATTATAATAAGCTTTTTATTCAAAATTTTAAAATATTAACTTTTTTTAAACAGAAAATCCATTAATTTAAATTTAATTAACGCTCTGTTTTTTGTTGTTTTTTTTTCAAAACTAGAACTTCATTCATAGTAAATATAGATAATATTGCATTTAATAATAAGGATATGTTAAAAAAAAAACAAAAACAAAATCACGAAACTATGAACCAAATAAGCCCAAACCGTAAATCAATCGAATAATATAATTGTGGCTTTGTCTTGTGAATATGGCGGGATTGATTTGTCAATCGTTGACTTGACCCGTTGACTTTTTCAGTTTTATTCAGTCACATAAAATACAATTATTAAGTATCCATAGCGTCATGGTTAGTGGGTAGAACTGTAATGCCAGAGGATCCGTAAGTTAAGTCGGAGTTGATCTACACACTTTCCAAAACATTTATTTTTTGTATAGCACTTATTCTTTAACGCTTGCTAGCGAAAAAAGATGAAGATCATTTCTTTAATGTCATTGGGGCTTTAAATTCAGTTTAAATAGTGCGCATTACTTAACCCTGACCCGATTTATAAGATAGGTAAACTACATATACAGGGTGTCCCATAAGTAATGATCCAAACTGTATATGCTGAATGGTCAAGTCATGACCTACCAGAATTTGGTAACTTGTCTATACCGTATCCTAACGGTTTTCGAGTAACGGTTGTTTTAATGAAATTTTCAAAAACACCTACTTTTAGTCGGTTTTTCAATCACCCTGTCCACAAATCATTTTTGTTTTTACTATATGTTAATATTTTACAATTTTGAATAAACATTCAATATTTTTGCATTTAAAAAATTTCAATTTTCGGCACTATTTTGCAAAATATTGATAGTTAAAATCATATTCTTATCAAACTTAATTTTTAACATCGAACTTTAAAACAGTTTTATTAAAAAAAATTATATTACACAATACTGGTTATCGTTTTTAAAAACTTGCTTGATTTTGTAGCTTTTCAAAAAAGTATAAAACATCACAAAGCTAGCTTTGGTTCAAAAGTTATAAGCATTTCAATTTAATAAATCACGTTTTTAAAAACAAATATAAAAAGAAAAAAATGTGTTTCTGTTACGATTTTTCATTGCATCACCAGAGACATCTTGTTTCCAATTCATTGAATTAGGCTCATCATGTTTAGTACGAAGCAATGGCGATCTTTTTCCTTATCAAGCAGCGCTTCTTAACGACTACTACTACGTCTAGTACTTGTACTAACGTTTTTATTATTTTAACCGGAAATAATATGGCTGTTTGTATTATCGCCGTTTTTAAACCAATGAAGTTGTTAAGCTTAATAACAGTGCGGTACTTTATTTATTTTATAAAGAAGAAATAATTTAAGAAAATAACTAAAAATGTCTTACACGTCACGAAGGAGCGTATGTAAAAGATTCGGATTTCTATTTGGTATTTACAAAAGTAATACTTACTAAGCGGAGATATTTAACCAAGTTCTTTCTTATAGGGCTCACCCAAAAATTTATCAATATCAGTTTTGCAATGAAAACTATTGTAGTACCCGTGGTCTGGGTTCAAACCCTTACCTAGGTCACCTATTTTTTTTTTCACGGGTACTGCCTTTTGCGGGGAATTGACAAATCCTCAAAGAGTACCTAATTCTAGAAATGACGAGTGCTTTTTCAAACTAGTTGTTCGAATTCGGCTTAAAACTGAAGGTTGCCTCCATCTCTGACAACATTACTCGCACACAGAAATGGTTGAATGCAATTTATGAAACTATTTGTTTAATTTTGAAAACAGGGATTTGAATTTTGTAAGAGGCCAGAATTTTGGAATAGCATGATCATAAAAGGTAGGAAGGTGTTTAATTTTGTTCGGAAGTTAAAAAAAAGTATATCTCTACGCATATTTTTTTATAGCAATTGTTCGAAATGCCCTCCTCCTGCATTTAAACATGCTCGACAACGTTTTAAAAACTGTCTTATCAAACGTCTGGCATGTCTTGAGCTTCTTATTTCCTCAGCCGCAGTTTCAATTTTCTGCCTGAGTTCAGTAACACTGCGTATGGGCTGGCCAAAAACTTTCTCTTTTAGGCAACCCCAATAAAAAAAAAATCTAGTGGATTCAAGTCCGGTGACCTAGGGGACCATGTTATTGTTCCACCACGATCGATCCATCGTTCGGGGAAAGTTCTGTACAAAAAACTTCTGACATTTCTTCAATAATGGGCTGGACATCCATCTTGCTGAAACCACATGGTCTGGAGCAGGGCGAGAGGAATATCATCTAATAATACACAGATTCTGTTTTCCAAAAATTCTAAATAATTTTCACTATTTATTGTGCCGGGCAATTCAAAGGGTCCTATGATTTGCCCATTTAAAATTCCACACCACAAATTAATTTTAATTTGGTATTGAGATCTTCCTTCTCGTATTAAATGTGGATTTTCTTCCTGCCAATTGTGAATATTGTGCATATTCACATATCCATCTCGTTTAAAGGATGATTCATCACTCCATAAAATTTTGTCAACAAAATCAGGATCTTCTCGGCATTTATCGATCATAGTTTGCTCCTGTATTTTTATCAAATTTAATTAAAAGCAGTGTACCAATTCTCTAAATTTTGGCATAAAACAAGTAGTATTCCTCACTTAAAACACTATCTTTGAATGTATTTTTTATGTTTATTTTTAAAAAAATAAAAACAATTATATTTTTCTTTAAAAAATTAACAATTTAATAAAACTTTATGTTACAAACAAATTTATTAATGATGATGGAACAAGAGTTCTGAAACGCGTAGCTTGTTTTATTTAATTTAATAAATTTGTTTGTAACATAAAGTTTTATTAAATTGTTAATTTTTTAAAGAAAAATATAATTGTTTTTATTTTTTAAAAAATAAACATAAAAAATACATAATACAACAAACATGGAGACAAATAACACAGCAACTATCTTTGAAGTAAGTCTTTAGAATTTAAGTTATTATTAACCTCTTCGAAATACTACTGGCACTACTGGCATAAGACATTTCAACCAGCACTAGTTAGCTTCATGAACAAACGCTCTATTGGTGAAATATCTCCAGAAGCATCTCCAGGAACAAAGAGACTGCAAAGAACTGAAATGTCCATAACCAATATGTCCATTATCGATCTTGGTCGACTTCTTGATGAAAAGCTAGGAGAACACCTGCAGCATTTGGCAACAAAGTCAAACTTGGACGAACTTTTTTGCAAAATGGCGGTATCTAATGAATAACAAGTGGCACTTGAAAAGAAAGTTTCTTTTGCAGAAGAGCGTTGTGAAAAGCTTGAGTCGCAAATTGAACACCTTATGCAGAAATTCACTGAAAAAAACATCGTTATGCACCTGCCTCGTAAGATTAATGTGAATCCATTAAACCAGGCGAAGGAGCTCTGCCAGAATCTGTCTGAAGGTGGCGAAAACTCGATGGAATCAGTACGACTGACCCACAACAACAACAATAGTAATAACAGCGGGATTAATCACTTGGTTGTGACATTAAAAAACATTTCTGATGTGTACACCATTTTAAAAGCCTCATCAAAACTAAAAAACACTGGAATAAGTATTCACAGGGATTATCCTATATAGGTTAGAAATAAGAGACAAAGGTTGATCAAGTTAAAAAAATCTCTATCCACCGAGCGGCCTGGAACAAAGTCGCAACTTCGAGATGATCGATTGTTTATTGAGGGTAAAGCATTTACTTGGAACTCCGATCATGGTTTGATGTGCGGCAAAGAAAGTGGTTTTGTAGTTTTGAAAACAATTTTTCCTGATCTGAGGTGTGACATCGTAGAAGGTGCTGTCAACTCTGACAATAGAGATAAACGTCATCCACAGCTGGTTCAAAATATCTCTTATGATATTGCAGTGCCATCTACACATTCAACACAACAACATAAAATACCGGGTGTACCTGAATCTTTACGAGTTAATATTTCTGAAAATTAAGAATTAGCCGTCTGTCAGTCGCTTAGTAATTTTAATAATAGTCTTAAATATTTAAATATTTTAAGTTATAATGTTAATGGTTTAAAAAGTAAACTATTGTTCTCTAACTTTTTTAATTTTGTAAAAACTTTTGATATATTTTTATTATTTGAAACCTTTATATTAAAAGAAAATTATGAATTATTTAACTGTAATTTTAACGAATACGAGTTGGGTTGGGTTGAAGCGGTTAAAACAAATAAATTTGGAAGAGCAAGTGGTGGATGTATATATGGCTTTAAGAAAATATATAAACACTTTTTAAAATTTGAAAGCATCGAAGGTTATAGCACTATTAGCTTAAAGTTTCTTAACACCTGTAAGCACCGTATACTTCCGGCATACATAAATTGCAACCACTGGGAAGATGATTTCAACATTTTGAATGACATCGTTTGTGCTAAGCAGGAGGGAAAATTGATAGTGATACGAGATCTGAACGCAAGGATACGAAACGAACAAGGATTCTTCAATGAAAATGGTCATCAGTCCCAATTAACCCAACGAAGAGCTTCGAAATACACCAAAACTGATCGAAAAGGTAGATCACTACTTGACTTTGCTGATTAATACAATCTAATGATACTAAATGGAAGGTCTAAGGGTGATATCAAAGGAGAGTACACCTTTATAAGAGGAAATGCATGCTCTGTAATAGACTATTGCCTTGTTGCTGATGATTGGTTTTACGAAATATCTGACTTTAAAATTTATGCAAGGATTTTCTCCGATCATATGCCAATCTCTATAACTTTGAATATGTCCAAAGTGAATCATTCGCTGGATACCAATGAACTCTTATGCCCCAGACTAATATGGCGAAACAATTGCAAAAGTTCGTACCAAACAGCATTGAATTTGCAAATGAATGCATTGCTATCGAAAGGAGAAGCAGTATCGATAGAAAATATGCAAGATGTTATTCGCAAAGCAGCGCCGAAAGTTATCAAAAGAGCTCATCAACTTCAAGCTTAACAGCAATGGTTTGATAATGATTGTAGCCGAGCGAGAGATAAGGTATTTGCTTTTCTTAAGCTATTTAGAAAGTATGATACCTGTTATTTTAAACAAGAGTATGTCAAAGAAAAAGCGACGTTCAAAGAAATCTGTACGCTTAAGAAAGCTCAATACTACGAAGAAAAAGCACAGATCATAATTGGGAGTAGAAATACTAAAGAGTTTTGGAAAGCAGTTCGTATTTTAAATGGATCAAAGCTTAGGATTGGTATAAACATACCCACTTCGGATTTAAAAATACATTTCCAATCCCTTTTCAATGTAGAGAAGTCAGCTCTACCTTTTCAGTATTGCGTCAATTACATCAACGATCAAAAAATGGACCAGCCTTTCACAATTACAGAACTAAGAGCAGTACTAGTTGAAATGAAGGAAGCCAAAACGCCTGGAGAAGATCAAATCCCTCACGAATTTTATAAGTATTGTTCTGACGATTTTGCCAACTGTCTTTTACATCAGCTCAATGAATTGTATGAAAATGATTATATCTCTCCATGCTTTGAATCATCTGTTATTCTTCCAGTTTTCAAAAAAGGAAACCAGAATCTGGTTGAAAACTATAGAGGGATTTCACTACTTAATACAATCCGCAAGATATTTGGAAGTATTTTGTATAAGCGCTTAACCAACTGGGTTGAGAACCATCAGATACTAAGTGAATTTCAAGCTGGCTTTCGTCAAGGATATTCCACTGTGGATCAAATTTTTACACTTAGTACTATTTCCGATATCAAACGCACTCAGAGTAAAAAAGTTTATGCTTATTTTATAGACTTTAAATCCGCATTTGACAGTGTTGATAGAGATTTAATATTTTATAAACTATCGGTATTAGGTCTACTATTTAAAATGTGGAAAACACTAAAAAAAATGTATACAAATTGCTCAGCAAAAGTTTGGGACGGGACCTCGATGTCGGAAAGTTTTTTGACTCCTATGGGATTGAGACAAGGATGTATCTTGTGCACACTACTGTTCTCCCTCTTCCTTGATGATATAGTTTGTTATTTAAATGGAGGGATTGATATACGAGGCAGTCTAATCAAAGTCTTGATGTATGCATAAAACTTCAGATGATGATTACCAAATTGGAAGAGTACTGCAAAAGATGGAACCTAACCGTAAATCGTGCAACATCTCAGATAATGGTGTTTGGTAGAGGTAAGGGACTTCGGAGTGGTAATTTTAATTGGAAACTTGAAGGGGTTCCTGTAGAAATAGTAGACAACTACAAATACCTCGGCTTGATAATGACGCCACAAAATAGTATGAAGTTTCATTTAGGAGAAAAACTAAAAAGTTCAAAAAATGCTATCAACTCTACTTGGTTCAGCTGCATGAAAAATAAAAATATTGGTCTACGTGCAAAATACAAGTTATTTGAGGCAACTGCTCGATCAATTATGTTGTATGCAGCGCAGGTTTGGGAATACCTTCAATATGAGACTGTCGAACAACTGCTTAGATTTTTTCTCAAACGAGTACTACACCTGCCCATGTCAACGCCCACTTATATGTTACATATTGAAACTGGACTTCCACCAATATACATCACAACACTGAAACTACATTTCGACTACATCCTTAAAGTGCTTAACATGAATGTATCTCGTCTTCCTAAAATAGTAGCAACCTGTGCCTTGAAAAAAAAATCGTCATGTTTTGAAAAGTGGAAGGAATTGGGTGAGAAGACCGGATGTCCGCTCAATCTAGAAGCGTTTAACTTTCATCAAATGAAATCAGAGTTATACAATATTCTTCGGGTTCTGGATGAAAGTATGCACAAATCATTTATCGAAGAAGCACAATCTTCAATATACAGAGTATATTATCCCAAGCTCGAGCACGATCTCAGCAAGATAAGTTATTTCGGAAATAACGAGAGTATTAATAAAATATCTACCATTTTTAAAACACGAGGAGAGTTACTGCCGTTAAATTTTATACCCCACCGCCCAGATCTCCCAATCCAATGTAGTATGTATAATCTGAATACTCGTGAAGATATAATGCATTTTGTGGGAATATGTCCATTACTTAAAGAAATACGAAAACTATAACTAGGAAAAGGTACTTTCACAACGGAAGAAGTTATTTATCTTTTGAATGGAAATGATTGGTCGGCTCTTTTCAAATTTGTAAAATCCGCATTACGATATCGAAACCAAATTTTAAGAGAAGCATTTTAATTATAATAATTATAGGTAACTTGAGTAACTATTTTGTTAAATTACATTTATATTGTCAATCTGACAGACGGCTTTTGCCATGTCATAAAAGATTTGTAAACCTTATGTAAGTTCTTATAAATTATTGTATCTAATAAAATCTTATTCTAATCTAATCTAATCTAATCGATCATAATTTGGCAGAACTCAACTCTTTTAGGATAATCCCTTGGTAATAAGACCTGGACACGCTGCAGGTGAAAAGGGTGCAGGTTGTTCTGCTTCAGAATCCTCTGAATAGTAGATTTGGGTATCCCAGTTGTTCTCTCAATGGCTCTAGTAGAAGTACTTGGATTATTTTCAATTTCCCTCAACACAACTTCGTCATTGAGATGGTGTTGGGGTTTTCCAATCCTTCCACTGCCAGGAATTATACCCGATGGTCAGGGCTTGAAGCATTTGGATATCTTTCTGCATACTTCCTTGCTGCTGCTCTTGCATTTCCGCCACATCCATCATACATAAAATGCATCATAGCATATTCACGTGACGTGTAAGACGTTTTTAGTTATTTTCTTAAATTATTTCTTCTTTATGAAATAAATAAAGTACCGCACTATTATTAAGCTTAACAACTTCATTGGTTTAAAAATGGCGATAATACAAACAGCCATATTATTTCCGGTTTAAATAATAAAAGCGTTAGTACAATTACTAGACGTAGTAGTCAGGGCCGGACAAAGCATATGTGCAAGATGTGCAAATGCACAGGGCGCAGAATTCTGGGGGCGCATTGCCAGGAGCAAGAAAATGTAATCTGATCTTGCAAACAAATATGTACTACTACATATTTGCCATTCTTTAACCACAAACATTCTTAAAATAATCTCAAAAAAACATCCATCACAACTGTCCTAAGTTATCTCTTGCGCACTAACTAACATCACTTTCATTGTTGCATTCAATGAAAATTTAACTCAAGATATCGCAGAACTAAAAATTCTACCTACCTCATTTCCAAATATTTCACCCTGTTCGTACAAGAGAAAAAAAGAAAAAAATCTCAACACAAAAAAATTCCATGCAAGAGAACAGAAGAAAAAATCTCAACACAAAAAAGTTCCATGCCACCTCATATGTGCAAGATATATTTTATGCACACCGAGTCCCAAAATTAACATAGAAGTATGACGAAGCAAAATACTTATTCATATTGAATCGTATGGGCTAGAACGTGCAGGTTTTGTATCACGCACAGTACCCTGTATGTGAGACTCACATGAGACATTGTGAGTTCTCATCTACAAAGAAAACAACAAAAAAATGTCTCTGAAAAAAGAGAGCAGGTAGGTTTCTGTATTCTGTGCTACCTTCTACTACAAATCAAAGACACAGCAAACAGCATATATTTTTTTTGTTGTTTTCTTTGTAGATGAGAACTCACAATGTCTCATGTGAGTCTCACATACAGGGTACTGTGCGTGATACAAAACCTGCACGTTCTAGCCCATACGATTCAATATGAATAAGTATTTTGCTTCGTCATACTTCTATGTTAATTTTGGGACTCGGTGTGCATAAAATTATCTTGCACATATGAGGTGGCATGGAACTTTTTTGTGTTGAGATTTTTTCTCTTGTATGAACAGGGTGATATATTTGGAAATTAGGTAGGTAGGTGTCTTTGCTACAAATAATGGTGAATGGATGTGCAAGTTTTCTTTTTTGCACACTGAGTATCGAAACTAACATGGGAGATATTTTAAAAAAAACTTATTTATACGGAATCATATGGATCAGAGCGTGCAGGTTTTCTTATTGCACACTGTGTAAGAGTTAAGTGCCTGATTACAGGAGATGAAATTTTTAATAGAATGGAAAAGGAGCATAGAGCTTAAAAATTAAAGAGGGATGATTCTATTTGGAGTCGAATTGTTCTTGCGCAGGCAGTTTGTTTTTTTTGTTTGAAAGTTAATGACTATTGTAACGGCTACTTTTAATGTATATCTAGTCTGGTGCAGAATGCAGATTGTTTCAATTGTTTTTTCGCTTTGTTGGTTAATTAATATTAAATAAATAGCTACCAGTTTTTAATAGAAGTGACGTATTTTGAAGACAAGACAAGCCAAAGTTATGATAATGGTTCGAATATGAATATGAAAGGAAAAGAAGCGGGTGTTCAGAATCGAATTCGAACCCTGGAACCAAGAGCATTTTTGGTTCCATGTTGCCCGCATTCCTTAAATTTAGTGGTTAATGATGCTGCTCGGTTCTCATTTTATGCAGTTAAAATTTTCGATACAATTCAATGTTTGTTTAACTTTTTTTCAATTCAAGAAATATATGAAGCCCTATAGAATTAAGAAATCTAGAGGCAAAAAACATTGCAGAATCGTTAGGAAATAAAATTTTTGATTTTACATTTATTTGCTGCCTGCTAATTTGGTTTGATATTTTAGAAAATATAAATTAAACTAGTAAATATTTGCAAAGTTCGTCCGTTAATCTGTCAACTGGCATAACAGTTTTAGAAAATACAAAAAACAGTTTGATTTTAATGCGTTCCGATGAAAAATTTAATGAGTAGGTATGTTCAATTAACCGAGCGTATTGCTAGTTCCCTAGAAATACCAAATATGTTTCTTGTAGCTTCATCATTGCGATCTCAACGGAGAAAAATACTTTATGCTGATGAATGTCCTGAAACTATATTAGCCGAAACAAAGATTCAAAGTTGAATTTTTTTTTCAAATACTTGAAAGGTTTGATACGTATAGTATCAATTTTACATTTTTGAGTAACATAAGCGAATGTTTAAAAAATAAAAATGTACGTGCTTCATGCCTTAATTTGCAGAATGTTTTAACATAAAGTAGTTTTAAATATTTAGATGGAGAAGAATTGTTTCAAGAGTTAACCGTAATATCCCAGCTTGTTACGCCACAAAGCTCAAGTTTAGATTTGTTAAATTTTATTTTTAGTTCAAACCTTGAAGATTTTGCTCCGAATTTAGTAACTGCTCTCCAAATCCTTAATACAGTCCCGGTCACGGTAGCTTCAGGAGAACGTAGTTTTTCTAAACTTAAAATTATTAAAAATTATCTTAGGACAACCATGACTCAAGAGAGATTGGTAGGTTTATCTATAATGTCCATTGAAAAGAAATTATTAAATTCTTTAGACTTTGATGATCTCATTTCTGAATTTGCAAAATGTAAGGCCAGAAAAGTAAGTTTCCAAGTTTAAAAGTTTCCCCTCTGCTCATTTCTTCGCTGCGTTTTAGTTTAATGGTTTAGGCCTCCTGGGGATACCTCAATAAAAAAAAACGCATTGAAAGTCTACCTCCTGGGTAATCTGGGAAAGGCTTATGCTTGTGTATCAGTTTATGTGTAAAAAAAATATAAAAAAGGGGCGCTTTCTACAAATCTTGCACAGGGCGCAAGTTTGGCTTGGGCCGGCCCTGGTAGTAGTAGTACCAGTATTGTGTAATATGATTTTTTTTTAATAAAACTGTTTTAAAGTTCGATGTTAAAAATTAAGTTTGATAAGAATATGATTTTAACTATCAATATTTTGCAAAATAGTGCCGAAAATTGAAATTTTTTAAATGCAAAAATATTGAATGTTTATTCAAAATTGTAAAATATTAGCATATAGAAAAAACAAAAATGATTTGTGGACAGGGTGATTGAAAAACCGACTAAAAGTAGGTGTTTTTGAAAATTTCATTAAAACAACCGTTATTCGAAAACCGTTAGGATGCGATATAGACAAGTTACCAAATTCTGGTAGGTCATGACTTGACCATTCAGCATATACAGTTTGGACCATTACTTATGGGACACCCTGTATAATTCCCACCTAACAGTTATTTCCACCCTAATTTGTTACTTGATGATGACCAATATTTAAATATCTCAGAGTTCTTTGAGTTCAACTACCCTACATTGTTATTTACAAAAATAGATTACATAATGAAAGACATTCCATAAGGATGACAGAATCTTACCCCCATTTGTTATTTAATTGATTTTAGTGTCAAACGAGAAATTATTTAATTCTGTTTCGAAAAATATGGTTGCCTGACCAAAACTTGGCATAACCCAAAAATGACTGCATTTAAAATGTTAAGTTTTTGATAAGCGTAAAAAATTGTCCAATAGCATAAAGTGTCCTAACCAAAAGTTGGCATAATATATTGTTACCTGCATTTTATATTTAAACACTTTGAAAATCATAGTAAATTGATCCCATTTGTATTGAGTCGATTTTCGTTTTAACTGAAATCGCATTTTTATCTCTAATAGCATAGGGTTCCCTAATTAAAAGTTGTCGCAATCCCGGGTTGCCTGC
>OV049924.1:217017156-217029031 GCA_920104205.1 Eupeodes latifasciatus | reverse complement strand
ACATACGCGCAAGAAATTCCCGAAAGTGCCAATAGTTTAGAATTGAATGTGCGTTTGGAAAGGTTAGAGAAGGCCTTTAAAGACATTTGTAGTTCTCAATCGGCTCTTTTTGAATTTCATGCTGAAGAGGGTTACGTTGATCCAGAACCTGAGTTTGAGATTTTAGAATCGAAGTATATAGTAGCCAAGTGTGCTTTGTTAAAACGTTTAAAAGACATTACTTCAGTGGAAAGCAATGGGGAAACGAACGTTTCGTTGAAGGAATTAGTTTCTTCCCAAGCCGAATTGGTAGATCGGTTAGGCCAGGTAGATAAAAATCCTACTAATATAAAGCTGCAACCTATGCACATTACACCGTTTTCCGGTGATTATCGGGAATGGCCAGGTTTTCGCGATGTGTTCTTGCAAACGGTGGACTGCAACACAAAACTTTCGAGTGCTCAAAAGTTTAGGTACTTGAAATCGGTTTTGCGCGAGGACGCTTTTAATCTTTTGAACGGTGTTAGCATTTCGGATTCCAATTACCAGCTCGCTTGGGAGAAATTAGAAAATCGTTATGATAAACCATTTTTTATAATAAATGCTCTTATCGAACAATTCTTAAAATTGCCAAACGTCGGGTCGTGTGATGGCTCTCAATTGCGTAAGCTAGTGGATAAAGCTGATGAAGTTATTCGTGGTCTTGAAGCGGTTAAGTCGGAAGGTAGGGATCCGTGGCTTGTTTATTTATTGATAAATAAAACAGAATCTGAAACTAAAAAAGCTTGGGCTTTAGAAAACAAAATGTCGGAAGAGTCGACGATTAAAGACCTTCTAGATTTTCTCGAAAAGCGTTCTAATGCCTTAGAAGCTAGCGATCCCAAAATTTCTCGCGTCAAGAACTCTCGTACGTCAAATTCTTCGAATATAAAAAGCCTCGCCGTAGTAAATACCTCATGTCCAAAATGTAAAGGTGAACATTATCTTCCACAATGTCCAGATTTTATTTCAATGTCGGTTAGTTTGCGTCGTAATTTCGCTCGAGATCAACGATTATGCCATAACTGCCTCGGTACTAAACATTCGTCGAATCGATGTCGATCGAAAGCACGTTGTACGTCATGCAATTCTCGACACCATAGCTTGGTACACTTAGATAACCCAAGCCCAGCTAATGCCGTTGATCCTACGCAAGGCTCAGCTTCCGTCGTAAGCAACCATATGCAAAATGGTTCGCGTTCTTCGGTTATATTACCAACCGCTGTTGTAAAAGTGTATGACGTTTCTGGAAAAACTCATCTCGTTCGCGTTTTGTTGGATAGTGGTTCTCAGGTTTCATTCGTAACTGATAGTTTGGTGAAAAGGCTTGGTCTACGTCGTTCTCATGCTCGTTTACCAATATCCGGGATTTCGTCTGTTGAAGCTGGTGTGACTCAAGGTGCTGCTGAGTTAAAATTAAAATCCCGCATTACCTCACATACTATGCAAGTTGAGGCATATATTCTGAACCAAATAACTTCCCAAACACCATCGCTTTCGTTTGAAGCCAGCAATTTCACTTTTCTTGACGATCTTTTGTTAGCGGACGTAGGATTCAAAAACCCAGGTCCCATTGATGTTTTGTTGGGCGCTGACAAGGCTTGGAGCATTCTGCTAAGTGATCATCGTTTAGATCCAGAGGGAAAGGTGGTTGCTCATGAGACATTGTTTGGATGGGTTGTAACGGGTTGTTTGCCATGAAATTCGTTAGTTTCATTGCACGCAGGAGTTGACCTTGATGTTATTTTGAAATCCTTTTGGGAAATTGAAGAGGTACCTCATAGTTCTTCCTTTAGAGTAATTGAAGATGAGGTAGATGAAAACTTTTCAAAAACTCTTACTCGTACACCTGATAATAAGTACATGGTAGAACTTCCTTTTTGACAAGACCATGTTAAGTTTGCTAACTCCATATCTGGAGCTTTGTCTAGACTTCTCGCAATGGAACGCCGGTTTTCGCGTGATAAAGACCTAAAAGTGGAATACTGCAAGTTCATGCAGACTTATTTGGATCTCGGACACATGGAGCGTATCCCAGATGAGAAAATAGAACCTACGTCGGGAAGTGTTTTCTATTTGCCACATCACGCTGTGATCACAAACAAAATTCGTGTTGTTTTTGATGGGTCTCACAAAGATACCAAAAACTGTTCTCTTAATGAAATGCTTCATATAGGAGCTCCTCTTCAACGAAATTTAGTTAACGTTTGTATTCGTTTTCGTCTTCACCGTTTCGTGTTTTGCGCTGACATTGTTAAATTGTTTCGGCAAATTTGGGTGCATCCAAAGCACCGGGATTTTCAGAGGATAGTTTGGAGAGAATCCCCTGATAGTCCAATATCGCATTTTCGTTTGGCTACGGTAACATATGGTACTTCACCTGCTCCATATTTGTCCATGAAAGTTCTCCGTCAAATAGCGTTTGATTACAAACACCAGTATCCCTTAGCATCACATGCAGTTTTGCATGACATGTATGTTGATGACCTAATGACGGGGGCTGATTCGCTGTCGGAGACTTTGGAGCTGAAGAAGCAGATCGTCGAGATGTTGTCGTGTGGAGGTCTTGAGCTCAGCAAGTGGAGCTCTAATTGTTGGGAAATATTGCGCGACATCGACTATAAAGAAGCTGTTTCACTGGATTTGGATAGTTCTTCTGAGTGTACCAAGGTTCTCGGTTTGGTTTGGAACCCGTATCATGACACCTTTACGTACAAAATTAGTTTACCCGAACACTTTGTGCCTACAAAACGAAAACTACTTTCAGAGGTTGCAAAGGTTTTTGATCCTTTGGGGTTTTTGGCTCCTTCCACTATTTTGTTGAAAATACTGTTTCAGGAGCTGTGGACCGCAAAGACGAAAATTGATTGGGATGATCCTTTACCCTTTAAAATCGCAGAAAAATGGAAGCTGTATCGGGAGAATTTGACCTATTTTGAAAACTTTAGGATTTTTCAAAGGTTTACCCAAAATTCTAAAAGCTTGGAGTTAATAGGTTTTTCGGATGCTTCGGAAAAGGCTTATTCTGCAGTGGTTTACTGTCGTAGTTGTTCGGAAGATGGTGTTGAAGTGAAGTTAGTCGCCGCCAAGACTCGAGTTGCTCCAGTAAAGCAGTTGTCTATTCCACGCCTGGAACTTTGTGGGAGTCTTCTTTTGTGTCGCTTAATAGAACTTATTCGGTCGTCGTTAGATGTGAAACCAGTTAGAGTATCTGCGTTCTGTGACTCTCAAATTGTTTTGTCATGGCTTTCATCCTCGCCACGAAAATGGAGTACATTTGTAGCGAATCGTACCTCTGAAATATTGTCTTCGTTACCTCGCTCGTCTTGGAGTCATGTCAGTTCATCTGAAAACCCTGCTGATTGTGCTTCGCGGGGTCTCTCGCCTAAGGATTTGATGGAACACAAATTGTGGTGGAACGGGCCAGAATGGCTGGTTCATAGTATTGATGAGTGGCCAAATCATTGTGAAACTGAAATAGAAGATATTCCTGAAGAGAGGAAGAAAGTCCATACAGTTCACGTTTTAGTTGCGGTGGATCATTTTCTTGACAAAATTTCGCTTAAAATTTCTAGTTGGAGGAAAATTGTGAGAATAGTTTGCTATATTCGTCGCTTCATCTATTTTTGCCGTTTGCCTAAAGGTGACAGAAGGTATGGATATCTTTCGCTCTCAGAGTTACGCCTTGGTAAAATAGTCTGCCTCAAGTGGACTCAAAGGGAGTTTCTTAGAGAAGTCAAAACTGTTAAGACTGACCGTTGTGTTGACAAGGCCTCAAAATTGTGTTCGCTTTCGCCTTTCATTGATGTCGTCGGTTTATTGCGTGTCGGTGGTAGAATTTCGAATGCTAAAAACGTTCCCTTCGCGATTAGACACCCTATTATCCTGCCCAAAAATCATCCAATAACTCTGTTAATTCTCTTGGATGCTCACAGGAACTTTTTACATATCGGTGTTTCTGGACTTTTTGCACTGATTCGCCAGGAGTTTTGGATCCTCGGAAGCAGAAATCTTATTCGAAAGCTAGTTCATGACTGTCATACGTGTTTTCGTCAACGAAAATTACATCTACGCAGCTTATGGGAAATTTGCCATCGTCTCGCGTAAATCCATCATTTGCTTTTGCCCATACAGGATGTGATTACGCTGGCCCGATAACTCTTCGTTCATCTAGAGGAAGGAAACCAACGTTGTCGAAAGGGTATATTTCATTATTTGTCTGTATGACAACTAAGGCGCTACACCTTGAATTAGTATCGGACCTGACCACGGACGCCTTTTTGGCTGCCCTGAAAAGATTTATCGCCAGGCGTGGTAGATGCAGCGTTTTGTATTCCGATAATGGTACGAACTTTCAAGGAGCGGCTCGTGTGCTATCAGACATGTATAAACTGGTGCAGTCCCAAAATCACAACAAAAAGGTCGCAGAAATGTTGGCTGGAGAAAGCATAGATTGGCAATTTATTCCTCCTCACAGCCCCCACTTTGGTGGGCTTTGGGAAGCGGGGGTTAAATTAGTAAAACAACATCTTCGGCGAGTAGTTGGTGATAGTGTCCTTACCTTTGAAGAAATGTGTACCTTGCTAGCTCAAATCGAAGCCCTTTTAAATTCTAGGCCCCTTTGTCCTTCTTCCGATTCAGATCTTGATCCATTAACGCCTGCTCACTTTCTTATAGGAAGACCCTACACGGCGATTCCCGAGCCAAGTTATTTGGAATTACCCATTAATCGATTGGGAAGATGGCAGCTACTACAAAATATGATGCAAGGTTTCTGGCGAAGGTGGCACACCGACTACCTCACATCTTTGCAGCAGCGACCAAAATGGAGAGAAGACCTAAGAGATTTTAAAGTGGGTGACATGGTCATTCTGAAGGAATCTAACATGCCACCATCTCTATGGTCCTTAGGAAGAATAACCGCAGTCCATCCAGGTGAAGATGGACACGTACGGGTGGTTACATTGCGCACCAAACGAGGCACTTTCATGCGCCCTATAACCAAACTTGCCCTCTTGCCATGTCCTGAAATTCCTTCAGCGGGGGCGGCATGTTGAGAAACGAAGCTGTTATTATTTGTATTCATATATATGTATTATTTATTAATGCTTAATTAATTATTTATTTGCTTAACTTAAATCATTTCAATTTTTTTCTTTAATTTTGTATAAATTGCCAAACATTTTGTAATTGCCCTACACTATATTTACTGTATTGGTTTTGGGATGATGATGATGATGATGATGATGATGATGATGATGATGATGATGATGATGATGATGATGATGATGATGATGATGATGATGATGATGATGATGATGATGATGATGATGATGATGATGATGATGATGATGATGATGATGATGATGATGATGATGATGATGATGATGATGATGATGATGATGATGATGATGATGATGATGATGATGATGATGATGATGATGATGATGATGATGATGATGATGATGATGATGATGATGATGATGATGATGATGATGATGATGATGATGATGATGATGATGATGATGATGATGATGATGATGATGATGATGATGATGATGATGATGATGATGATGATGATGATGATGATGATGATGATGATGATGATGATGATGATGATGATGATGATGATGATGATGATGATGATGATGATGATGATGATGATGATGATGATGATGATGATGATGATGATGATGATGATGATGATGATGATGATGATGATGATGATGATGATGATGATGATGATGATGATGATGATGATGATGATGATGATGATGATGATGATGATGATGATGATGATGATGATGATGATGATGATGATGATGATGATGATGATGATGATGATGATGATGATGATGATGATGATGATGATGATGATGATGATGATGATGATGATGATGATGATGATGATGATGATGATGATGATGATGATGATGATGATGATGATGATGATGATGATGATGATGATGATGATGATGATGATGATGATGATGATGATGATGATGATGATGATGATGATGATGATGATGATGATGATGATGATGATGATGATGATGATGATGATGATGATGATGATGATGATGATGATGATGATGATGATGATGATGATGATGATGATGATGATGATGATGATGATGATGATGATGATGATGATGATGATGATGATGATGATGATGATGATGATGATGATGATGATGATGATGATGATGATGATGATGATGATGATGATGATGATGATGATGATGATGATGATGATGATGATGATGATGATGATGATGATGATGATGATGATGATGATGATGATGATGATGATGATGATGATGATGATGATGATGATGATGATGATGATGATGATGATGATGATGATGATGATGATGATGATGATGATGATGTGATGATGATGATGATGATGATGATGATGATGATGATGATGATGATGATGATGATGATGATGATGATGATGATGATGATGATGATGATGATGATGATGATGATGATGATGATGATGATGATGATGATGATGATGATGATGATGATGATGATGATGATGATGATGATGATGATGATGATGATGATGATGATGATGATGATGATGATGATGATGATGATGATGATGATGATGATGATGATGATGATGATGATGATGATGATGATGATGATGATGATGATGATGATGATGATGATGATGATGATGATGATGATGATGATGATGATGATGATGATGATGATGATGATGATGATGATGATGATGATGATGATGATGATGATGATGATGATGATGATGATGATGATGATGATGATGATGATGATGATGATGATGATGATGATGATGATGATGATGATGATGATGATGATGATGATGATGATGATGATGATGATGATGATGATGATGATGATGATGATGATGATGATGATGATGATGATGATGATGATGATGATGATGATGATGATGATGATGATGATGATGATGATGATGATGATGATGATGATGATGATGATGATGATGATGATGATGATGATGATGATGATGATGATGATGATGATGATGATGATGATGATGATGATGATGATGATGATGATGATGATGATGATGATGATGATGATGATGATGATGATGATGATGATGATGATGATGATGATGATGATGATGATGATGATGATGATGATGATGATGATGATGATGATGATGATGATGATGATGATGATGATGATGATGATGATGATGATGATGATGATGATGATGATGATGATGATGATGATGATGATGATGATGATGATGATGATGATGATGATGATGATGATGATGATGATGATGATGATGATGATGATGATGATGATGATGATGATGATGATGATGATGATGATGATGATGATGATGATGATGATGATGATGATGATGATGATGATGATGATGATGATGATGATGATGATGATGATGATGATGATGATGATGATGATGATGATGATGATGATGATGATGATGATGATGATGATGATGATGATGATGATGATGATGATGATGATGATGATGATGATGATGATGATGATGATGATGATGATGATGATGATGATGATGATGATGATGATGATGATGATGATGATGATGATGATGATGATGATGATGATGATGATGATGATGATGATGATGATGATGATGATGATGATGATGATGATGATGATGATGATGATGATGATGATGATGATGATGATGATGATGATGATGATGATGATGATGATGATGATGATGATGATGATGATGATGATGATGATGATGATGATGATGATGATGATGATGATGATGATGATGATGATGATGATGATGATGATGATGATGATGATGATGATGATGATGATGATGATGATGATGATGATGATGATGATGATGATGATGATGATGATGATGATGATGATGATGATGATGATGATGATGATGATGATGATGATGATGATGATGATGATGATGATGATGATGATGATGATGATGATGATGATGATGATGATGATGATGATGATGATGATGATGATGATGATGATGATGATGATGATGATGATGATGATGATGATGATGATGATGATGATGATGATGATGATGATGATGATGATGATGATGATGATGATGATGATGATGATGATGATGATGATGATGATGATGATGATGATGATGATGATGATGATGATGATGATGATGATGATGATGATGATGATGATGATGATGATGATGATGATGATGATGATGATGATGATGATGATGATGATGATGATGATGATGATGATGATGATGATGATGATGATGATGATGATGATGATGATGATGATGATGATGATGATGATGATGATGATGATGATGATGATGATGATGATGATGATGATGATGATGATGATGATGATGATGATGATGATGATGATGATGATGATGATGATGATGATGATGATGATGATGATGATGATGATGATGATGATGATGATGATGATGATGATGATGATGATGATGATGATGATGATGATGATGATGATGATGATGATGATGATGATGATGATGATGATGATGATGATGATGATGATGATGATGATGATGATGATGATGATGATGATGATGATGATGATGATGATGATGATGATGATGATGATGATGATGATGATGATGATGATGATGATGATGATGATGATGATGATGATGATGATGATGATGATGATGATGATGATGATGATGATGATGATGATGATGATGATGATGATGATGATGATGATGATGATGATGATGATGATGATGATGATGATGATGATGATGATGATGATGATGATGATGATGATGATGATGATGATGATGATGATGATGATGATGATGATGATGATGATGATGATGATGATGATGATGATGATGATGATGATGATGATGATGATGATGATGATGATGATGATGATGATGATGATGATGATGATGATGATGATGATGATGATGATGATGATGATGATGATGATGATGATGATGATGATGATGATGATGATGATGATGATGATGATGATGATGATGATGATGATGATGATGATGATGATGATGATGATGATGATGATGATGATGATGATGATGATGATGATGATGATGATGATGATGATGATGATGATGATGATGATGATGATGATGATGATGATGATGATGATGATGATGATGATGATGATGATGATGATGATGATGATGATGATGATGATGGATGATGATGATGATGATGATGATGATGATGATGATGATGATGATGATGATGATGATGATGATGATGATGATGATGATGATGATGATGATGATGATGATGATGATGATGATGATGATGATGATGATGATGATGATGATGATGATGATGATGATGATGATGATGATGATGATGATGATGATGATGATGATGATGATGATGATGATGATGATGATGATGATGATGATGATGATGATGATGATGATGATGATGATGATGATGATGATGATGATGATGATGATGATGATGATGATGATGATGATGTGATGATGATGATGATGATGATGATGATGATGATGATGATGATGATGATGATGATGATGATGATGATGATGATGATGATGATGATGATGATGATGATGATGATGATGATGATGATGATGATGATGATGATGATGATGATGATGATGATGATGATGATGATGATGATGATGATGATGATGATGATGATGATGATGATGATGATGATGATGATGATGATGATGATGATGATGATGATGATGATGATGATGATGATGATGATGATGATGATGATGATGATGATGATGATGATGATGATGATGATGATGATGATGATGATGATGATGATGATGATGATGATGATGATGATGATGATGATGATGATGATGATGATGATGATGATGATGATGATGATGATGATGATGATGATGATGATGATGATGATGATGATGATGATGATGATGATGATGATGATGATGATGATGATGATGATGATGATGATGATGATGATGATGATGATGATGATGATGATGATGATGATGATGATGATGATGATGATGATGATGATGATGATGATGATGATGATGATGATGATGATGATGATGATGATGATGATGATGATGATGATGATGATGATGATGATGATGATGATGATGATGATGATGATGATGATGATGATGATGATGATGATGATGATGATGATGATGATGATGATGATGATGATGATGATGATGATGATGATGATGATGATGATGATGATGATGATGATGATGATGATGATGATGATGATGATGATGATGATGATGATGATGATGATGATGATGATGATGATGATGATGATGATGATGATGATGATGATGATGATGATGATGATGATGATGATGATGATGATGATGATGATGATGATGATGATGATGATGATGATGATGATGATGATGATGATGATGATGATGATGATGATGATGATGATGATGATGATGATGATGATGATGATGATGATGATGATGATGATGATGATGATGATGATGATGATGATGATGATGATGATGATGATGATGATGATGATGATGATGATGATGATGATGATGATGATGATGATGATGATGATGATGATGATGATGATGATGATGATGATGATGATGATGATGATGATGATGATGATGATGATGATGATGATGATGATGATGATGATGATGATGATGATGATGATGATGATGATGATGATGATGATGATGATGATGATGATGATGATGATGATGATGATGATGATGATGATGATGATGATGATGATGATGATGATGATGATGATGATGATGATGATGATGATGATGATGATGATGATGATGATGATGATGATGATGATGATGATGATGATGATGATGATGATGATGATGATGATGATGATGATGATGATGATGATGATGATGATGATGATGATGATGATGATGATGATGATGATGATGATGATGATGATGATGATGATGATGATGATGATGATGATGATGATGATGATGATGATGATGATGATGATGATGATGATGATGATGATGATGATGATGATGATGATGATGATGATGATGATGATGATGATGATGATGATGATGATGATGATGATGATGATGATGATGATGATGATGATGATGATGATGATGATGATGATGATGATGATGATGATGATGATGATGATGATGATGATGATGATGATGATGATGATGATGATGATGATGATGATGATGATGATGATGATGATGATGATGATGATGATGATGATGATGATGATGATGATGATGATGATGATGATGATGATGATGATGATGATGATGATGATGATGATGATGATGATGATGATGATGATGATGATGATGATGATGATGATGATGATGATGATGATGATGATGATGATGATGATGATGATGATGATGATGATGATGATGATGATGATGATGATGATGATGATGATGATGATGATGATGATGATGATGATGATGATGATGATGATGATGATGATGATGATGATGATGATGATGATGATGATGATGATGATGATGATGATGATGATGATGATGATGATGATGATGATGATGATGATGATGATGATGATGATGATGATGATGATGATGATGATGATGATGATGATGATGATGATGATGATGATGATGATGATGATGATGATGATGATGATGATGATGATGATGATGATGATGATGATGATGATGATGATGATGATGATGATGATGATGATGATGATGATGATGATGATGATGATGATGATGATGATGATGATGATGATGATGATGATGATGATGATGATGATGATGATGATGATGATGATGATGATGATGATGATGATGATGATGATGATGATGATGATG